>JAULKK010284143.1:0-13997 GCA_032355705.1 Rubia peregrina
CTAATAAATACTTTGTTTGGTTAAATGGCTAGGCATTTGGTAGAATGCTTGTAGTTGTTATCAAATCTATGGTTCTTTGTGTATAATGTCATTGATGAAATACCTTTAGGCATTGTTTGTCTAAAGGGCTTATCAATGAGGTTTGCTAATGGTCGTTGAACGTCTTTGTGATAGTATGAGTGAATGGTTCTATTATCTATTAGAGGTTTGGAAGTGGAAATTCATTGCCCCAAGGCGTTGTCTTTGTAGTTTTTACTCTTTTTAGTAGGTTGTTGCATGATTATCATAGTTACTTAACTTTTCTATTTGTGTTGTTTTACTTTCATAACTTAGGAAACCAACCCCCCCTTTACTTGATTTTATATCTATGTATATATATCTAGGCTTATATTCACCCTTGTATGTGTAAACGCTTAGAAATATCCCTCTTCTATGTGGACGACCTCGACTTGCCAAAATATCTATTTAGTTGTATTTAGTAAGCCTTTTGGGCTTATAAATTGTATCTTTGAGAGGTACGGCGATGATCTCCCACTTGTATTGTCCCCAGTGCAACAAAAAAAAGTAGAAATTATAAGTGGAGTAGAGGAAAATAGTGGCACTTAGTCTTGGGACCCCGAAGGACCCTCTCTCAAACGTCTCGCCTCGCGCCTTCTCCTTATTTCTTCTTGCCCCATCTCTTGCCTCTCAATGGGAACTAGGTCTCAAAATCCATCAAACCTTGAAGCATGAAACCTATTGATAAACTTCTCTATAGCTTCCTCTTACACATCGGCTCTCTCACCCGTGATTGAAAACTCTTCCTTCACCTCCTGCTCAATGGAATCCAACATAACTCCCCAAGCTCTCATGGTGTCATCCATAGTATCCAACCTAGTCCCAGATTCTTCCATTTGCAAGCTCATTCCCCCTACCGCTTGACCAACCTATTGAACTATTTGGGTTGAACTCAAGAGTTATTCCCCAAAAGTGCGGAATTGGTCAAAAAAAGTCAGCGGGTAGTTTGCCTCTGGTAGGTTGCACCCTAGATGGAATCTCACCATCCTCCTTCTAAATGTCCACATTCAGGTTTGATAAGATGTTGTAGAAACATATCTCATACCTCATATTGGGAGCTAGAAAAAGGTCTTCCAAGGCGGTGTCGTGGTTGATGGTAGTGCGCTCAAGTTGCGGAAGTATCATGAAGTTGCAAACCAAAGCACACCTGTACAACTAAATGAGGCTGTCCTCTGAGGTAGTGGTCCCAATCATTGAAGCTTTTTCCAATTTATCCATTGTGTACCTAATCCACGAATGACACAAGCTTGCCACGGCAAATTGAGGTGGGGTCGAATGTCCCAGATATTGGGCCAAGAGCCCAACCATGCCTCCCATAGATATCTAGCCACCTTTTTTCTTCCTCGTGGCTAAGCATTCTTCCATGAAGGCCCCCACCATGTCAGAGTAAAGATTCTCTTCCGGAGTCACCGTCCAAAGGATTTGCATGTCTTGGTTAGGAATTGAGAGATCTCTTCATGGAAAAATAATCAAATTGAGAGGAGCCAGTGCACATACAACAAATATGGGTGGACTATGGTGCTAATCTTGCCAAAGTGCTCCTATCCGTACTCGTCATACTCCTCCAAAAGCTGCTCAATGAGAAAGGTAGTCCTTGCTGGTGAGTCCTTGGAACTTCCTTCCTGTATTTCCACCCAAAAGCTCGAGCTATCTCCCTATGGGTCATTGTATTCCTTACCATCCAAGAGACAATTGATGATCCTCTTCCCATCATTATCCTTTGATTGTTCTAAGATCGGCAAAAATACCAAAAATCCATCTTATGTATTGGAGTGCATCTCTAGGAAGCCCTCTAGGTCTATCCTTCCTAGAAAATAGGTGACGAGATCGAGAAGGCCTAGGGATACCAAGGTCTCGTTGCATGCAAACTTTATCTCTAAGATGGTTCTCTTTAGACTATTAAGATACCTCCATCTCCAGGCCACACTTCCAGAAATGTTGGCCAACCCCACAAACTCATCAACCACAAAGGCGGGTTAGAAGGAATGGAAGTTTTCGGTTCTTGTCACCCAACTTTAGCTAACTTATTCCCTTTCACACATCACAAAGTTGTTCCTTTTTCCGGCCTACTCCTCTTTGGAACCATTCTATAACAAAGAGAAGAATATGGGAATGGCCAGAATATACAATTATATGCATCAAAGATCATTCAACAAGAATAATTCTTCCTAAACAACCAACACATTGAAAATCATATCATTTCAACACAAAGATCACACACCTCCCCCACGCTTTGTTTATCATAAAAACATGCATATAACCCATATACTTTGCTAAAATATCTACAAATTTCAAAATTCATGCTTCTGACATACAGCAAAATCATGCTAAAGAAAAAAAGTAAATACAAGGTTCAAAAGGTTACCCAAAATTTGAGGCTAAGATATGAAATTCCACACAAGAAGAAGCAAAATGTGCTCTCCTTTGAGAGAGATGCTCAAATTTTCGAATTTCCCAAATGTGAAGTAAGAGTCGGTGTTTTTTGAAGGACTTATAGTAGATTAAATGGCCTTTATGGATGGGGGAAGGTACTTTGAATTTTAATTCAGAGAATCGAAGATCATCTAAAAATGGGTCGTTTGGGAGAGAGGTAAAAAGGAAATAGTATTGGTCTAAGAAAAAATAGAAACTTTTGGGATAAAAGATTCACTCAATTAATGCACAAGTAAGGTGTTGATGTCTGGTAAAGTACCATTGATATCAACAATCTTAGGGAGTAAGAGACATGCGGAATTATTGGGCTAAAATTACTTGTTTGGCGAAAAAAACTTTAATTATGAAAGTTTGCATTTCACTCTATCTACAGACTGGAACGGGGCAATGGCATGACTAGTGCCATATGAGAGCCTCATGCTGAATCAACTTACACGGGCCGTGTGCACTCCACGACCCGTGCTTCCCCTACACCTTTATTTTTCTAACACTTTTTTTTGCCCAAACCTATTTCCTTCTATCATTAACACGAGAATCGATCTTAGACTCAACAATTAGCCCAAGTTTCACACAAAATCCTTTGTCACAAAAACAAGATAATGCGAAAATATAACTACCAAGAAACATTAAAGCAAAGCAAGGAAGAACATCTTATTTTTATTGTCATCCTCATGACTTATTCTTCATGCATTCTACTTAAAACAAACCTACTGTTGGGTTTTCGGAGCAGCCATTCGTGACTCCACCTATGACCACGTCCCTATGAACAGGTCTCCACATTACCTTGGGCTTACCCTTCACTTTGGGAGAAAAATACCAAATACATTCGTTCTTCACTGTGGTTGACAAAGTTTTGTTGATTTTGGGAGTAGGAAGGGGTTTAGGAAGTTTGAATTCATTAACACGCTTCTTCCTTCGCTACACGTTAGTGTTCGCAATTGGAAGAAAAGCATTCTCAATTTCAGAACGAACATTAAATTATGCTTATCAACATGTGCATCATCAAAATTCTCATTCAACGAAGATAGAACATGCAAGGTTTCTATATTGGGTAATACCTCATCACACTCAAAATACTTTACCTTAGCCAATATTGATCCCTTAGCCAATTCCTCTAGTTTAAGAGGTGGTCGAGGAGGTTTTAAGTCCTCGTCATTCTCCACCAACCGTTGTATGTTAGTGACCATAGAAAAACAATAAACAATAGACAAGTCTTTACTAAACTCGCGCAAAGCATAAGTATCATCGACATTGTTATTACAATCAAAGCTCGAGATATGATTTCTCTCATTACTCTCATGAACATTATCAAGGAGCTCATCAAGGCATTCATCATCATAAATCATGCAAGGGTTATCATGTTGAACAAGTTTGTCACATAAAGATATGTCATTGCAAATAAGAGAGAAAATTGGTGAATCATGCTTAGACTTATAAATCTCATATTCAACCTTATCAAAATCATCCTCTAGGGTTAGTTTTCCCAAATGAACATCTATCTCGGCCCTTGATGTTTTTAAGAATGGTCTCCCCAATAAAATTAGGGGTGCACTGCATCAAGGACATAGAAGTTCGTTGGGAACACTAAATTGCCTATCCTAACCATGACATCCTTAACTATACCTTTGGGGCTAGCTTAGGAATGATCATCTAGTTTTATAATAACCCTAGTGTCCCTAAGGTCACCTATGTCAAGGTTTTCATAAAAGCTAAAAGGGATCACATTGATAGAGGCACCTAAATCAATCATAGCATTCTTCCCCAATTTACCACCTAAGTAAATAAGGATTGAAAACATTCTAGGGTCATCACACTTCTTAGGTATGTTCTTATGAGCTAAAGTGGCTACTCCCCCTATTTTAAATTAACCTACTTTGTTTGTTGGTTTGATCCTTCTTTTAGTGCATGTATTTTTTTTTAAAAAAATTAGCATAAGAGGGAACTTGCTCAATCACATTAAGAATTAGAATGCTGACCTCAACCTTCTCGATGACTTTGTGAATTTGGATTTCATTGGTTGCCACCTTTGGCCTTCCCCATAGAGTACTAGGAAAAAGCGATAGAGGGATCACCCTTGCCTTAGTTGTGGGGAGCTATTTTGAGATATCCTTCCCAACAACGAACTCTTGTTCTTCAAGGTTGGTCCTGTTGCTTTCACAATTAGGTCATCCTCTTACACAATCTCATTCTCGACCTCACATACTTCCCTCCTGCTTCTCAACTTCAAGGCACTCACATTCCATGGATTAACCTCGAGTTGAGATAGTAGCTTTCCAGATTCCCTAGCCTCAAGTTGGCTCACCGAATTGTCAAGTTGACTAACTTGCACTTCGAGATTCTGGATACTGAACGGGCTCTAGTTTGAGCTCCTCAATCTCTCTCCGTATATTCTCTGCAAATACATCACTCTTCTTTTTCCAATTGGGCTGTTGAATCTAGGATATCCCCGCGTTCCAACTTGTAGAAAGGTACATTAGTGTTGGAAATCCCTTCTCCCCTCAGGTAGGTTGAGGTGGTTCATCTCAATTGTACCCTTGGTTTTCCTTGCACCACTAAAAGCTAGGGTGACCATGGTATTGAGGATTGAAAGAATTTGCGTAGGGGTATTTTCTATCTTCGACTTGGTTCCCTTGGAACCCATGTTGTTGCCCCCTAGAAAATTGCTGGTTCACCATTAAAGTCTAAAACCTTCTCTTCTTTAAAGTCTTCAACCACTTGCGGACACGTATCAGGTGGATAATCAAGATTGCAAATGCCACACACCTTCACTTGTTGAGCTCTCCCCTTCATGAACGTTTTCATCATGGAAGAAAGTGTTTGGACTTGTTCCTCTAGCTTAGGAGAGTGAGCGGGCTCATCTAAGGTCTTCACACTGGATCAGGTACTAAATTGTCTTGTGTCATTGACCTTTCCTCAAATAATGTTATTACATCCTTAGAGATCTTGATTGCTAATGGATCCATTGCACGCCACTTGACTATTCTCATACCTTCGTCACAGAGGCCCTCGAAGAAATAGAACACCAAATCACCCTCCTTGAACGAATGGTGGGGGCAACTCACCAACAATCTCTTGAACCACTCCCAGTACTCATATAGGGACTCATTTGCCATGTTTGAAAGCTACTTCTTTAGACCCGTAGACTTTGAAGTCGGAAATAATTTCTCAAGGAACCACTGTTTCATATCCTTCCAAGAAGTAATCTAACCCGGTGAGAGGTAGTTTAGTCAATCCTTGGTTGCATCCTGTACCTTGAAAGAAAGGGATCAACAGTTGTAATCTTCCTTCGACACCCTCTGTGGCTTCATATTGGTGAACAGTAGGTGAAATTCCAAAGAGTACTTGTTCGGGTCTATACCGGTCATCCCATGGAAGGTAGGTAGGCATTGGATCATGCCGCTCTTGAACTCACAGTCACATTCAGTGGCAAAGGTGGGAATACAATGCACAAGGGTTAATTCTCCAAGTTCAGAGCCATCAAATCCTTAAGTGTCCTATTCTCTTTTACCATCTCAACAATCTCCTCAAAAAAATAGTTGGTTCTTGTGGAACCTCTACCCGAACTCGTCTCCCTCTCCTTCTCCGGCCTCCTGCGTTATTCAGTAGGTAGTGTAAATTTCCTAGCACTATAAGAAATATGACCTTTTACCTCGGTTCTACATGACCTTTTACCTTGGTTTTCAATCCTAGAAGAACCGAGGTAAATACAGCCGGAGTAAAAGGCATGTTTTTTACCTCGATTCAAAATCAAGGTAAAAATAATATTTTACCTCGATTTTTTACCAACGTCGGTAGGTTTTGTGATAAATGTCGGTCAATGGTAGTAGACTGGCCATGTTAGATCACACCTGCAACATCACAAAAACCGACGTCGGCATCCACATGAAAGTGATGTCAGCCAAAGTATGAAGGCATACGCTGGGTTAGGAAATAGAGCAACATCATCGAAGTCGATGACATTCTTATAAAAAGTGACGTCGGAAACCATTAAAAGTGACATCGCGCACTGACATGGAACGATAATTAATACGAAGTCATTTTGAGAGTGCGACATCGCAAAAAAAGAAATGCCGGTTCATGTGAAGTCAGTCAAGTGTCATTGTGGTGCCTGATTGTGAGACATCGTGGATGAATTGTATAGTATTATAATATTTAATATTTGATGACACAACAAATCGTTCGTCGATAGAAATTACATTTAATTTTAAAAAACGGGCATTGTCAATATATAAAAATACAAAATATTGTTGTGAAATTGACAGACTGATTGTATTGATGCTTTCTTGCGTATGTTGTATGACATTAGCAATTTAAGGGAGACTATAGAAATGATAAGTCCATTTCGTAAGTCCATCAATGACTCTCATTATCTTATTACAGCAGATACACATGTAACAATGGATGTACAAATAATAAAGCCAAAAGCATAAGACATAACTCTTAACATGGAATGCAGGAAAGCGGCATCGGAAGATTAAATAACCGAAGTCGCAGTGTCCAAATGATGAGCAATGTTGTTTATTCATAGATGTTCCAATCAGTTCCTGCAAGATGCGACTTTGCTAACCATTTGGTCATATTTCGTACTGGATGATGCACTGACCGACTTCGCACATTCAACATGTGTTCATATGAAAATTTGATTATTTTTCACAATTAGCCCTAATGTCAGTCTCACTCCTTAAAAACATGGCATGATATTGAGAACACAATCAATATACACTAAATAACACATAACATAGTCAACATACTTAATTAAAATATTCAATCATTGTTCAATGAGGAAAAAAACATGTACAAGGTATGTTAATAAAATTTCTAAATGAACATGGAATGGAGGGAAAACTACCTGAATTAATTTGAACCCGGAGATGCTCCATCCTAGGATACTTGTTGATGTTTGGGAGAAGAGAGTAGATTGAGCTCTTGAGTAGTTGAAATGTTGTGAATGGAGAGGAAGGTGTGGAGTTTGGTTATGAGGAAGTGTGTTGGGGGTGCGAAATTAATGAGTCTTTTTGCTAAATACAATATAAATAAGATGGGGTTAAGGGGGTCGGTTTAGTGTCCATCAATGGTTCGTTATATGCGAACCTTATGCAACATCGTTTGTATGGGCCAAAGTATAATTTCCAAAAAGTTTCGTAAAAAATCTCTATTAAGATCGTGGGCCCTTTCGACGACCTGTTTATGCCATACAGGAATAAAATAATCCTGTACGTGCAAATAACAAATTGTTATCTCCGATTTTGGATTTTCCCAATTCCTTGTAGGGACTTGAGTGCAAAAATGAAAAAACTCACCGGTATTCCGAAACTAAATTACAATCTTCCCAAAAATAACCTTGGTCACACACAGCTTATACACGACATCGGTATTAAAGATATTGGTTTTATCCCCAGATAGAATTCGAGTAGATCTTCTCAAATGACCCTTGTATATATACTTATGAGTAATCATCTACAATATACTGTAGACCATGTACTAGCACTTTTTAAGAAATTATGGACGAAATTTTATTATGTTTTTATTTCATAAAGAACATGGCAAATGAAATTTCATTTAATTTTATTTGGTGAAAATTATTGTTCTCATAACACTGATAGTAAGGGTTTGAGCACAATGCTAAGAAAATTATGGACAATTACCTCGATTCACGCCTCTGTTAGACAGTAAACATATTATTCGTTCGGGTGCAGAATTAAGAAGTGTAGTTTTCAAAACATTTTGTCATACACTGTCTGAGGAGATTGTGGTCCCGTTCCATTGACCAAAGCATGACAAAATCGAAACATTGTTCTCGTGACTTGGTGAATTAGATAAGGGTATCTCCAATTTTGCATTGCGGCTTCTCCCACTTTGTTGAAGGGACGTACGTGAAAAAATTTAAAAGTAAACCGGCATGTCCAAACTGGATTCCAATCTTTGTTCACGGGACCTTTGCTATCCCCATTCAAACTAATTAATGATCCCCGATAGTGATTAAGAAACTGGCATGATCCCACAGAGACTTCCACAAAATCTTCTGATTAGCCCTTGCATACTAGTAAGTAATCATATACAATATTATTAACTCTAGGTGTATTAGCACTTTAGTGAAATTGATGTTTGGATTTTTTCGTATCTTCTATTTATTTTTTAAAACCAAGAATGTGTAATTTCGTCCAATTTTTTGAGGTGGAATTTATCTTCCAAATTAACAACGCTTATAGTCAAGGTATTTCGAATTATGCTGAATCTAGTTGCTACTACTATCATGTCATCCTATCAGAACACTGTCCAGTTCTCACTAGCGAGTAGTCTAGTTCTTACTAGTGTACGGTCATCGGAGTAGTGCTTACGACCCACATGCATACACCCACACGGTTAAGCATATCTTTGCGGGCCACCGAATAGAAGTACTTTCTGAATTTGAATGTGAATTCTTCCCCAATGTGACATCGAATGCTAGTCAACCAGATCGATGCAATACTGATGGTATTGCGACATCGACTTGTCTTACTGTGGACCTAACCATTTCAGCCCACTGGCATATCAAATGAGCCTCTATCAGACTAAACGCGTCACCGACGTCGCATGTAAGCTTCTTTTTTTTTGCAAAATTTAGCCGACATACTACCGACGTCAATCATGGATATATTGGCCATAACAATTCAACCCACAAGCATATTAACTGGGCCCGCGTTTGACCAAAACGAACATTAATTCCATAGCATTTTTTTCTAGGTTTAAAGTGATGGGATTAGCACCTCATGGTGCCAATCCCATGGTGACTCTAGCACCTCATGTATGTTGGTAAAAAATATTAGCCCCTTATGGTAACTTTAGGGTTACAACGATAAGGGTTGAATTATGCGACCCTATTTGCTACTACTATCTTGTTATCCTATCAGAACACTGTACAGTTCTCACTAGCGAGTAGTCCGGTTCTTACTAGCGTACGGTCATCTGAGAGGTGCTCATGACCCACATTCATACACCCACACGGCTGCGCATATCTTCGCGGGCCACCGACTAGAAGTACCTTCTGATTATTTGAACAACAGGGGATGTGTGATTTCTCGCTGAAGCTTGATTTCATCTTCTGACTATCGGCTGGAAGCTTGATTTCATCTTCTGAGAAGCACAGGCGGTGCATTACCTTACCGGCCACCGGATGGGAGTCAATTTCTAGGTAACTGATGATGCAATCGTGCAAATTTTCACGTCTCGTGGGCTGGTCTTAAGATTTTGACTTCAAGGGTTACATGCCGAGCATTATGGCACAGACAGTACTGTATACTTAGCCGCACAAGCTTGTTGAATGACACGAGCTGTGTAGTTCTTTATTGTCAGGCCCTTTGGCACCATCAGTTTTGGCTGTCATGGTCCTGCCAGTTCGTCACTAGTTGAGCTTCGACTCATTTCCTTCTAAGCCTGATTCCATCTATTACCACTTTTTGACTCGTGGCTTTCTGTATACTACCATCCTTGTGAATTTCCTTCTACTATCTACTACCATTCTTGCGAATGGCTTTCTATAATCTACGCATAAGTGCTTATGGGCAATCTACTAGTAAGCTCACAAAACAAGATCTATGTGCTTGTAAGGACATAGTGTCCATTAGGTCGAATAAGTCTATAAAACTAAGGATTTATACAAGAAAACCAACAATGACTATCTAAACTCCTTGTGATGTAAACCCGACTAAACCTAGCAATCCACCAACCAAAACATACTAATAATTAAGTGTGCTAAATGCATTGGTTAACATATACTTTTAGGTGCAGGTCAGAGTAAGATGATCAAAATATAACAGTTCACCTAGGGATCTTTCTATGTCTTTTAGGGTTTCAGGGTGAAAGAAATATAACTCAACAGTAATCTAGACAGGTGCATAAGCTAACTCTTCTTGATAATCAAAATCTTTTGTCCATTTCAGAATACACATAATGTTACCTCCCAATAACCGGAATCTTTTAAGCCCAGCATCTATGAAAATCGTCATTAGAGTCGAAAGTGATGCGCACGTGTCGTCCATTGCTTAGAGATGAACATCGGATTTGAAGCCTATATTATAATAATTGATTCCTGTCAAATAAAACCAATTGGTATTATATAGGGGTGACCCAAGATCTTATACATTGAGTCGTAACTCCGTCAACCACCGATGTGGGACATTAACATGCCCTCACGTGCAGTGGTATTAATAATTTCGCACACGTGGATATATAGGGGTCAGGGGGCCCGTGGGCTTTGATACCATATTAGAATCATGGGCTGTGATATCATATTAGAATCATGAGCTCCTATTATAAAATCAATTGGTGTCATGTACGGGTGACCCAGGATCTTATATACTTAGTTGTAACTCTGTCAACCCCCAATGTACATCTTAGAATTATGGACTTCTATCATAAAACAAATTGGTACTATGTAGTGGTGACCCATGTTCTTATATATTGAGTCATAACACTGTCAATCACTGATGTAGGACTCTAACACGCCCCCTCACATGCAACAATATTAATCATCACGCAAACGTGGATATATGGGCTCTGATATCATATTAAAATCACGGGTTCCTATCATAAAACCAATTAGTGTTATGTAGGGGTGACTCAGAATCTTATATAATGAGTCATAACTTTGTCAACCACCGATGTATACATTAGAATCATGAGCTCTTATAATTAAACCAATTAGTGTTATGTACGGGTGACCTAAAATCTTATATACTGAGTCATAACTCTGTCAACCACCGATGTGAGATGCTAACAGCCTAATCTGAGTATCTCTTTGCGCGAGAACGCCATGGACGATCTTCCCCTTCGCTGGCTTCATAAAATGAACGTTTTTTGTGTAGTTTTCAGGAATTGCATTCCAATCCTCCACCTTTCTCGCACACTTTGAAAGTAACCCTAGATCGAAAATAATCATGAATTGATTCCAAAATTAATTTGCCTTTAGCCTCAGTTTTCACAAAATATAATGATCCCTTAATTTTACGAAAAGACAGTATTGCAGGATGTAGTCATTAAAAAAAAATCCGGAAGTGGTAGTTATTCGTACTAACCCGGGATAGCACTCAAGAACGATAAAACCCAAGTGGTTTCCATGAGTTTTTGTTGGAAAAGAAGCTACAGAAAATACCTTCGTAAATTAATTTTCTTCAGTCATCACCTTTCCAGGAGGATCCCAACGGAATTGTGACGACAATTATCGACCAGTTTTTCTTCGTAGCAAAATAAGCTGTGACGACATTCATAATTTGAGGCATAGTTTCTCAGGAAGGAATCACATCGGGACTCGACCAGGTCATTGCCGGGCTGATTTTTTAGGTGATTTTTCCTTCAAAACTACAATTTTATGATTAATATTTCTCGGACAATTGATTTATAATGAACTTCGTGTGACTGGATTGATTTCACTTTTTGATCCGTATGGTATGTCCAATGTAAACAAATCCACTTCCAAAGCTTTAATCGAAATGTAATGATTTTTCCAATGCAAGTTCGATCAGCATCATTGTATGTGTGATTGAGCATTAAACTAATTTTGGAGCAATTGGGTGATTACTGAAAGGTTGCTATGAAAGAAGGGAGAGGGGGTTATGTGCCACCAGCTTATGTTCCACTTGGGGGACTGGACCGGTCTGATTCAGAAGGAGATAAAGATGAAGATAGAGCGGGGCTAGGCATCAGTCGAACAACAAAAACGAAGGCCGAAAATCATGATCACGGGGTGCCGCATCAGTGGTCTTCAGGAATCTGTGCTTGTTGCGATGATCTGGAAAGTTGTAAGCTAGTTTCTTTAATCTTAGTTATTTGGTCCGTTGCACTGTCCTGAATTTTTCATTTTATGAGAGTTTTTATATATTAGAGAGAAAAGAAAAGAAAATCATTGTCATTCTTTAAAAGATGCTCTTTTGTTAATAGCTTGATTGGAATTAGTTTCTATGGAGATAAAAGAACTGAATAATATTTGTCAATATTGTGGTCATTTTAGTTTTCACTCAAGATTAATGTAATTGGGAATGTATCTTTTGTATTTTGTTTCGAATTTGTGGACTATTGGAGATTATGGCCTATAACATAGAAATATAACTCGGTAGCTTTTGAAGTATTTCCTTAATGAACTGTAGCAGTTGGTGACAATGAAGTGTAGCGCAGTGGTAAGTCGCTTCGCCTACATTCACAGAGGGGGTCTGTGGTGAACCATTATTGATCATCCTTGGAAAAAACCAATGTGGCCTTGGATTTTGATGTTGGTAACATGAGAGAAGATATACTGATAATAGGATTAAATTACTATTGATACTATTGATGAAATTTAAATGCAAGTTTTGTTTCTGTTTTATACTCTTTCTGCATATTTTCTGGTAAATTCATTTCATATTTCGTATCTTGACTGGATAGTGACTACATCCAGTTTTTAGGGTATAGGAGCTAGAGGGGAGGCAGCCCTGGGCAACCCAGGGCAGTTGGCCTGCCTTTTTTTTTTTATAATTTTTTTTTATGTTTTAAAGTTTTTTTAGTTAGTTAAAATATATTTTTTGATCAATGCCCTAGCTTATTTTTAATTTTGAACCTACAATATTTTCATCTCACCTTTACCGCATTTATTTAAATTTTTAAAAATTTCTAAATTTCAACAGTGTCTCTATTTAATATTAAATGTGACCCACCAAATTTTTTCTAGATCCGTCCCTAGGAGCTGAGGAAAATATGACCAATTAAAAACAGACGTCTTTCTTTATGCATTAATGCCATTCAAGGGGTGTGTGATAGAAAATTCCAGATCCAAACATATAATTACATGAATGATGGTTGGGACCATGATCCTAATGTCAGCTGAATATGGGATAGCAGTACGGTTGCTATGCATGCTTTCCCCTTTATGTGGTGTGGCTGCACTGATTCACCTTTTCACCAGACTGTTGGTTTTTTCTTGAGCCAAAATTTACGAATTTTTAATTTGCCATTGTTCCTTTGAGACATCTTAATTTTTAGTATGATCTGATTAGTGATTCATTGGAGATTTAATTGGATAATGAATTGTTTCATACATCTCTTGATGCGAGCCTATGTTATGTTGTAAAGCTATACTGGATGAAGATATAGACTGAAATTGCTTGTTATAAAGCTTTTGGAAACTTGAGTTTGGCTGTAATTAAACCGTAATACCTTTTCAGCAATGCTAAGGCCTTGGTAGTCCTTCATTCTGTGTAGGATTTTTTCTTCTATAGAGGAATTTTTTTCACCACCTGTGCCCGTTGGAGTTCCCCTGTCAACTAGCATTGCATAGCTTACAGGCTGAACAGTACAACATCATGTGTGTCCAAACTGATATACTGATATTATTGTTTTTACAATGTTTCCCTTCATAGACTTTCCTGTGTGATGGTTTCATTTCCTATCAATACTCATCAGCATTTTTCCTCAAGGCCTTTAGTGCCAACAAACAACATACTTGTATTGCATCCATGTGTAACCTTGGTATGATCGAAGAACGTCACTCTTTGCTGCAT
>JAULKK010284152.1:0-13996 GCA_032355705.1 Rubia peregrina
GAGAGAGTTTGTGACTAGTATATAAGTTGGGAAGCTTTCTTACGAGTTCAAATATATTTACAAGCTTATGCTCCATCCTCTATGCGCAGGGGGGGGGGGTGCAAATCCAACTGAATTGGGCTTGGGTTCAGAACTGGCTTATGTGTGTGTGTGACCTGCGTACACGAATGCAGTGGTCGTACAAGGCCCGATTTTTCACCCGACCCGATAGGCATTTTCCTTTTATTTTGGACGTCCAAAACGTGGACTGTTCTAGAATGCCCAACCATGTGAATTAATTACGGTAATTTTTTTGGATAGAATTTTGTGTAAATTTATTAAGGTAAAACCGTGTGAAATTCTTTCGGATAGATTTTTGATTTTCCAGCTACCATTATGATGAGCTAATTTTGAATCAATCAGAATTAATTAGAGATAATGACGATATCTTTGATTGACAATCAGATCACCATGTTTCTAAGCTTAGGGGTTAGGTTTTCACCTCTATAAATAGGGCGTGTAGGACCCCAGAAAACCTTGCACCACTCTAGCACTTTTTCTCTGTCTCTCGAGTTCTTCTCATCTACTTTTGTCCCAAATTCATGTCGTCCTTCTGTCGGACTGGTGATAGTGTTTTTGAGCATAGCGTGAATCCGAGGTAACTCTTACGTGTTTAAGGTGTTGCATTCAGTGGTTTTATCCTGGGGAGCGATGCCCATACGGGGCTAATTCATTTCAAGGGCAGCGAACGTTGTTCGTGATTCCACCTTTATGTAATTGCATGCAATTGAGTTACTGCTTTACGTAAATCACATGTCTTTATGCTTTCAATTATTTTGTATTGATTTTAGAATGGAAATGTAATGCATGATCAATTAATACAGCTATTATTTTGATGCATGCTTGTGGAAATTTTATTTTTCAAGATTTAATAAAATTGATTTATTTCCAATGTAACATGCAACAACAAACACATAAAGATCGACAAGGTCTTTGTCGTCCAATTCTAATTCCTGGAGAGGAAATCTAACCTATCTTCCCCATCGGTTCATACTCCCAAGCTCTGCAAAGGAATAAGGTGAGTTTTCTTTCAAAAATTGCTCTGCATTCTACAAGATTATTATCATAAACCCAATGGGTTTGGAAAATTGTTGGTTCAATTTGCTCTCCAATAACAACTTTGTTTGATGTTGCAATCATGGACATAGCGTAAATGTGTAATAACTACATATATATATGATTGATTTTATTGATTCCCATTGAGCGTTTGTTTATGTTCATCAAAACTAGTATTCTATAGGTTTTTTATGCATAGAAGGTGTTTGTTGAAATGCCTGAGTGGACATTGTATGATATGGTACCAAGAACTTCACTAAAGAGGTCACGCAATGCATCCCCTTCCTCCCCGAAGATTCAATCCAACATTCAACAACAAGATAAGAGGTTCACCTCGGAGCAGGCAAAGTTGATTGAACAAACGTACTAAACAAGGCGACATTTTTCAGAGAGAGGAATCGAAGAAGCTCCCCCCTTTCAAGAATATATCTGGGTACTTGAGTGGGAGAAATTGTGTGACACGCCTCCAATGTTCAACCTCAGTATAGTGAGTGAGTTCTGTGCTAATTTGCAGTGTGGTCCAAGGTGGGATAAGGCGTTGTGTCATGGGAAAATGGTGAAATTGACTGATGAATCCATAAATGATTTGTACGGGTTGCTAACTCTTCCCTTTGAAGAGGATGAATTTCTTGCATTCCCCTACAAGACCGAGGAGGGTTGGGATTTTGATGATCCCACAAGATGAGAGATTGTGATGATGGTAACTAGGGCGGGAACCAATGTTGATTCTCTTGTGAAATTAGGTTGGACAAAGATTCCAAAAATCACCTCACTCCCGAGACGAATGGATGGTGGTACCACTTTGTAGCATCTAGAATTGAACCATTCATAGTGAAGGCTGAGGTTCACAGTATGAGGCTGATACATTTGTACGCTATTATAAAGACACTGTATGGAATGTAGGTTGGAAAATGGTGATCTCGAAGGTTTAGAGAAATCATGTTGTTACGGTTTCTACAGCCTCATCTCTTAACTGTGCACAAAGCCGGTATCCTCCACTATCCGCACGACATATACGGGCAACCAATGGGTAAGATTACAACAGATTTTTTCTACTAAATTTCTCAGGACAATGTGTCTCCTTCTTTGGAATCTAGAATCACGGCGCTGGAAGTGGGTGTACAAAGCCTGCTGACAAAATCACAATATCACAGATCCTGGTGCGATCACGTGGTAAGGTCTTTCAGTACCATTTCCCGGACGTCATGAAAGTAGTTGGACTTTTCCCTACATATCCAGGCCCAGTTGTTGGGCAGAGCGACGTTGGGACCAGCTCAGAAGATTCACAGATGTTGGATGAAGAGTCGTTTGCTAGATATTATTCATGAATTTCGATCCTCATTATCCTAATACTATGGTTTTTCCACAATTTTTTTTGCGGAGGTTTGGATTAATTCTATGCAATTAAAAAATTCATTATTTAGAATTCATATATTTTGGATATAAAAATAAGAATCAAGTGTTTCAAATCAATTCTTAAGGTGAAACTTAGTTTTGGGCAACATTGCAATTTCTGAAAATATTGCACTTGTTTTCTATGATCAGTTTTGAGGATGTTCCATTTACCCAATCTAGTCATAATCACGTAGTTATAATCATACAATACTCAATTACACTATTGAATCACCATTTTTGAGTTTTGGTAATTCTAAAATTCTTGGAGGGACCTAAAAGCAAAAAGCAAAAACTTCACTCGGTGGTCCAAATTCAATTATACTCAGATGCAATCCTACATTATGGGACCCTAATGTCAATTCCTAGAACAAATATTTTTTTTTTTTGCATATTTGGTGGAACTAACTCACAAAGAAACTTCCCGTTATGACTTCCTAACTTCTAAATTATCTAGAGTAAGATAATCTAGGACATGTACTAGCGCTTTACCAAATTCTATTAAAACATGACATTTTATTTTAAACCATATATTACCCAAGAATATACAATATGTGGTTATTTGGCTACAAAAAAGAAGGTGTAATTTAGTTTTGGGTAACAGTGTTAATTTAACAAAGTTCTGATCGGAGGGTTTTCGCGTATCCATCCGACACAATTTCGAAGCACGAGCTCTATTGAATATTGAATTAAATATTTTTTTAGCCCAATTACATATAATAACAGTGGACAAAACTTTCCCCCTAGAGAGAGTTTTAAATTAAATATCACAAAATAGTAGAAATGAAAATCAGCACCGGTTAGGTGTGTTGAATTACCAGTGCTAAGGTTTTTAGGGATGGAGAATTCAAAAAAATTGGTATATTCTTGGGCGGAAAAATTAAATTTTCTTCAATTTCGTTTTGGCACCAGTTTTCACTCCGGTGCTCATACGAAATTTTATTTCCCGCCCGATACTGATTGGGTTGAAAAGTTCAGCCCAACTTTAACTATATAGGCATCGATTTTTCAACAGTAGACGCCGATATTTCAACCATGTGTTTCATGGCACCGGTTTCCCTCAACCACCACTGGTTTATCTACCGATGCTCCAGACTCAGAAAACAGTTCCTCAGTTTCCTCTCAGGTTGCCAAAAAAAGGCGGTCTTAAGCAACTGCTTTATACACATTCAGCACTGGTTTTTTGGGTGAAACAACACTGCTAAAAGAAAAAATGAGCCCAACTTAGTTTCATCTGCACCATTGATTTCTTTTGTTGATTGAATCGCAACCACTAAAACTTTGTCTATATAAACTAAATCTGAAACCCTAAATATAACCCACCCTTGTTTCCCTCCCATTATCCTTCTCTCCATCCTCCTCCATCACCTCTCCCTTTCCGCCGCCGCCTACTCCCACTTTGTAGACTTTGACACCGACGAAGATGACCCCTCTCCATCCTCCCCGCGGTACATCATCCCCGATATGCACCATCCTCTCCGCGTGGGTGTTTGTGTGAGATTTTGTTCATTTTGGGATTTATGGGATGTTTGTACGAAAATGTATGACACATAGTTGGAACTGTTCAATCCAAAGTGTATTGAGATATAGTGATATTGATGTGTTTGTCCTAAAATGTTTGACATATGGTGGAGTATGGTTTGATTTTTAGGTGTTTGTCCTAAAATGTGTGAGATATTGTATAGTGGAGTATGGTTTGATGTTTAGGTGTTTGTCCTAAAATGTGTGAGATATTGTAAAGTGGAGTATGGTTTGATGTTTAGGTGTTTGTCCTAAAATGTGTGAGATATTGTTGATTTTGTTATGTTGAAGTGTGATATAGATAATTGTGTGATGTTTAAGTGTTTGTCATAAAATGTGTACCATATTATAAAATGTGTGACATATAGTTGATTGTGTTATATTGAAGTGTGATATAGATGATTGTGTGATGTTTAGGGGTTTGTCATAAAATGTGTATCATATTATAAAATGTGTGACATATTGTTGATTGTGTAATGTTGAAGTGTGATATAGTTTATTGTGATATTGTAGTGTTTGTCATATAACGTGTGAGATATATTTCCTTTTTTTTTGTTAAATTATCATATGGATGGATTCCTTTTTTTCACTTGTTTAGATTTTTACTTTTTCAAATTTTCTTGCTTATCATCAATTTAATTTTTATATTCTGTGTTCTTGGCTCTTCTAAGTTTCTTCTATGAATTTTCTCCGGGTTTTGATCCGGGGTGGGCCTGGATCAATTAAAAGAGGAAACTGCAAATTGAAAAAAAATATATTCAAGCACCGGTTTTTCAAATATTAGCACCGGTGCTATAAACATGCATCCTCCAAAGCCAGAGCACCGGATAATCATTAACATATCGGTGCTGGTATATGTAATATGTCCAGTTTTAGGCACTAGTTTATGTCCATAAACTGGTGTAAGGAAAGAACCGCTAATCTTTATGGATGTTTCTAAACAACGATTCAATAAACATCACCGACATCTGTAATACTGGTGCTTGTTAGATTAATCAAGATTTTTTTATTTAGAATTAGTTAGTTGAGTGAAGCAAGTAACTCACGTTATGAATATTATTCATGTAGTATTAGACTTGGTATTAGCAATAATTAGTATTCCCTATTAGTTAGGATTAGTGGCTAGTGGTTGAGTTAGTATAGGAGTATTTATAGGCTTGTAAAGCCACGTTCTAGTTATCTTGTCCTTTAAATAAGTGCATTAGTAATATTGAATTAGCAGCTTTCGTAGTAAAAGTTGTTCTTTGTTTCAAGAGCTTCAGTATCAAAGCTTTTGTCCTTCTTCAACATATACATTCATTTCAGATGTTTTCCATATTTTACCTTGTTTCTTATTTGTGTTCCAACAATTGGTTTCAAAGCAAGGTTCGGAGATGGGTAAAATTGGAACCAGTAGTAGCAACATCGTCACAAGCGGAGAATATGAGGCTTCGTCAAAAGTACGAGAGAGCATTGTTACTCTCTCATACCCAATGCTCAATAAAGACAGCTACAACACCTGGGCAATACGTATGAAAGCGTGTCTGAGAGCTCAAGGTGTCTAGGATGCAGTTGTGTCCGAGAGCTCCAATTTTAAGAATGATCAACTGGCTATGGCAGCCATCTTTCAGGGAGTGTCCGATGAAACACTCTCTCTCCTCGGTGATAAGGAGACGGTAAAAGAAGCTTGGGATACGCTCAAAACCACATTCGTGGGTGGTGAACGAGTTAAAGAGGCGCAAGCGCAAACTCTTAAGTCCGATTTTGAGAGGTTAGTTATGAAGGATTCTGACAAAATTGATGATTTTGTAGCTCGTCTCATGAGCATCATTAATGAGATTCGAATCCCCGGTGAAAGCCTAGAAGAAACCTATGTAGTGAAGAAATTTTTGCGTGCGGTTCCGAGAAGATATCTCCAAATTGTCTCAACCATTGAGCAGTTTGGAAACATGAAAACAATGACGATTGATGAAGTGGTAGACCGTGCTAATGGTTCAGAAGATAAGGACGACGAGCACTTGTTTTTAACTTGAGCCGAGTGGAAAGCAAGGGATTTTCGCGGGGGTAGCAGTCACAGACGCAGTAGTCGAAGCGATGGCGTGGACAAAGAAGATATGAAATTTGACATAAGAAAGGTAAGGTGTTATAACTGTAACGATTATGGACACTTTGCTGCTGATTGTCGTTTCAAAAGGAACGAGCATAAGGCTTTACTCACCGAGCAGATTGAAGATTACGAGCCGGATTTGCTATGACTGAATTCTTACATTAGGATTAAGGGAGTGAATGTTAGATTAATCAAGATTGTTTATTTAGAATTAGTTGTTGAGTGGAGCAACTAACTCACGTCATGAATATTATTCATGTAGTATTAGACTTGGTATTAGCAAGAATTAGTATTCCCTAGTAGTTAGGATTAGTGGCTAGTGGTTGAGTTAGCGTAGGAGTATTTATAGGCTTGTAAAGCCACATTCTTGTTATCTTGGCATTTAAATAGGTGCATTAGTAATAAGGAATTATCAGCTTCCGTAGTAAAAGTTGTTCTTTGATTCAAGACCTTCAGTATCAAAGTTTTTCTCCTTCTTCAACATATACATTTGTTTCAGAAGTTTTCCATATTCTACCTTGTTTCTTGTTTGTGTTCCAACAGTGCTCAAATTATATATAGAGCACAAGTTCATTATACCGGTGTTGAATCTATGTTTCTAACACTGGTTTTATTTACAGGTGTCATAGTAACTACGTTTTAGCACCACCTTACGTAGGCACTGGTTGACTGGGGACCCGAAATACCGGTGCCAGAGGCCCCAACTACCGGTGCTATGGAGGGAAGGGGGTGGGGTGCATGCAAAAGTGTATACTATTATCATAAAGTTTTCATAGTTTAGAACAAAGGAAACTTTTAAACGTAACTTATTCCTTTAGTTTCTTGAATACATACGTGCTCAATGGTAGTTTTTTTTGGTTTAAAGTGGTAGATGATTGTTGACGTTGTTTTTACGTTTTAGGTGGTAGATGATTGTTGACATTATTGATGAATGGTGGTAGTCAATATTAGTTCGACAATGGTTGATGATATCCAGGGCCGGCCCTAATATTTTGGGCCTAAAGAAAATTAGAAAAAAAGGTCCGCGTATAATATTTAACTTCCAAAATTTATAAAATAGGGCTTATATGAGATGGAATTTTTTTTATTAAGGTAGCTAATTAAAATATGTAATATTTACTTATTTTCTCTCTATATATAGTTTAAAAATTATTATTTTTCAAAAAAAAACTAAGTTAGGGGCCTGAGGCAAGCACCTCATATGCCTCCACTGTGAGGTCGGGCTTGATGACATCTTAATTGTTGGATTTTAATTTTTTTGAAAATACCATATTAATATTTTAAAAGTGAATTAGAAATTGCCCTTCCTAAAAGAGGAGCTTTATCATGAATAGATTGAAACTCAGTTCTAAGTACCTTTTTATCTGTAAAAAAAAAGAGATAAAATTGTTCCCAAGTAGCCGGACTGAATCTAGAATTAGGCTCAGAATTTTCCACCGAGATTTTTCTGGGTCCTTTAAGGAACTTTCAACGATGTCTGAATCCGTATGTAAAATGACATGCGTGGTCTGCAATCTGATAACTGCTTTTAATGCCCTCCAACAGACTCGACTTCAGCTTGAAAGGGAGATATTGCTAAGAAGAAATTTGATCCTGATGTAAATATCTGGTTCGGCCCTCCGTGAAATCCATTTGCAAATAAATTTTGATCCCTCGTAGCTTCCGAGCTTTAAATTGGATTTTCCTCCTCTCCTTGAATTACTTTCCTGTTTTAAATTTCCCATATATCCCACATTAGGAAAATTGATAGGGAGATTTCTTCAGTTCTTGATGCGTCTTTTACCCACCGGCGGAACTAGGGGGCGAGCCGGTGCGGCAGCATCGGCTAGTCCGGTGAAGGAAGGGTATACTGTTCATCTCAGCCCCCGCCAGCCCCGCCCAGCCCTCGCCCAAGATCCAGCTCTAGTTCCGCCACTGTTTTACCCATCGTGCCACGTTAGTAGGTCTACAAGATATCCAGAGTCAAATTTGAATCCATGAGATGATGCTCTCCAAATTCTAGTTGATGATTCACATCTCATGATCATATGGCTGAAATCCTCATCTTCATCGTTGAATCTAGGGAAAACCGCATAATTTGTTCGCTTCCTTTTCAGCCTGTCGACTTATGTTGGAATGGCATTACTCATAAAAAGTATAGGATCTTCCAAGGCAGCTGCATTATACCATATCACCTTCCACATCTTCTTTACCTGTTGCTGTGTTTCTGGAGGATGAAGTTGTAGTTATATATGATGCCCTTTTAACAGTATATCTTCCATCCTGATTATGCCACCACAGTACTTTGTATTTTCCTTGAGCATCATTATCTATGTGAGGCTCATGTCTGTGCAGGGAATATTTCCATTGTGAGTGCTGCTCTCCAGTTTCAATTTTGATCTATGAGGTGCAATACCTTGAGATTAGTTGCCTCTGAAATAACTGAATCAGATTGGTTACGTATCCATTGCTCAGGTAGTTGGATTCAATCTTTGTTGACCACTCTCCCGGCTAGATTTTAAGCAATGACATCTTTTTCTCAGATCATTGATCCGCATCCCCCTGTGTCGTTACAAAACCAACCTTTTGGGAGAGCAATATTAACTCACGGAGTGCTAGAAGATCAAAGATATAATTTATAAGTTTCTCCCATGCTCACAATCAACTACTAGGGAGTAGCTAGTGGCAAGTCCGGGGTCATCCACAGAGATACTAGAATTCGAAAGTTAACCATACACAACTCACAATCGGGCATCACTCTGATTGTGTGTCGGGAATAGCTAGTGCTACAAACATATATTGGGGGTTCTTATCTAACAACTAAGGAACATGCGAACATGAGGGATTAAACTACTGTGAACGAGCCTTGGGGAATATTAGCATAATATGTTTTAAAATTTCGGATTTATTTCTGAATTTCTTTTTTTTTATCATTCCAGGGTTTCATTATAGTATTTAAGGACCTCTTGTACTATTAAGATATTTTTATCTTTCATAATAATATTTTCGAGAATATTTTCTCTGGTGTACTCCAAAACCTAGGGTTTGTGCTTACATCCTTTGATTCTTCTTAGATTCGTGCTTGAGGATCTCTTTTGATTTTCTGACCGCGGCAATTGGTATCAGAGCAGGCTTTTCCCTAACTTTTTCCATTGATTCATGATGAGTGATCAACAATTAACCAAGGCGGAAGGGGAGGCGATTACCACAACACTTTCTATTTTGAGTAGGTAGATGGAGGCATTGTCGAAATGGGTGGAGAATCTAAGAAATGACAAGTGATTGGTCAGGATGAATCCGAAAGGGAAGAATATCATCGATGACTCATCAAGTTCGGATGAGGAAGTAACCATCACGGGAACTGGAACGAATCGAGTTAATGAATTAAACAATCCTGATTACCGGGTCAAGGCTGATATCCCGTTGTTTTATGGATCCATGGTCATAGAGAAGTTGCTGGATTGGAAGATTAAAGTGGATAGTTTTTCAAGGTCATGGAAATTCCTGAGGACAAGCAAGTCAATATGGTCGAGTTAGATTGAAAAGTACGACTGCAGTGTGGTGGGATAGACTGACTGATTAAAGGTGCAACCGGAACAAGAATCTGATTAGATCATGGAGAAAGATGAAGCAGATGATGCTGGATTGATTTTTTCCACTAATTTTGAGCATATTTTGTACAAATTGTACACTGAGTACTCCTAGAGAAGGAGGCCAGTGCAGGAATACACGCCTGATTTCATGCATTATTGTGAATGCAGTGAAATTGGCGAGTCTGAGAATCAGAAGGTCACTAAGTATGTTAGTGCCTGAAACCTTCAATTCAGGAGAAGATGGGGTTATAGACTGTGTGAACTCTGACCTGTGCTCAAACTTTAGCCACGAAAGCAGAGATGATGGAGAACTCCCCTCATTGTGGGGGTAGGGGTTTTTTTGGTTTTCAGAAATTTCAACTCCGAAGCAATTTCGAGTCTTCAGAAAGCAAGGAGAAGACCGTGGTAACCAAGGAATCCCACCTTTGTACTAGTAATGGTGGTTTAGGTGCGCAGGATAAGAGGGTGTTCCTAGCCAGGGCACCGATGTAGAGACAGCCTAACCCGTATGCTAAGCCACGTGGTGAAACGTGTTTTCATTGTAGTGGTGTGGGGCATATATATATTGTTTGTCCATCGAGGACCATGGATTTTCTGGAAGAAGATGGTGAGAACGATGCAGCGGATAAGTATGAAGGAGCTGAGTTCACCGAAGAGGAGGCAACTAAGAAGGTCAGCATTGTGTTGCAGCGGATTCTATTATCATCCAAGGACGAGAGGTAGCGTAAGAATCTTCTTAGAACCCACTGTTCGATTAATAACCAATTGTGCTATTTAATTGTGGATAATGGCAGTTCTGAAAACCTCGTTTCTGCAAAGTTAGTTGAGTATTTGAATTTATCCACAGAGCCTCTTGAAAAACCTTATACCTTAGGTTGGGTTAGTAAGGGTAATCTGATTAAGATGACAGTAACTTTTAGTGTTCCTATTTCAATTGGGAAGCATTACAGGGAGAACTTGATATGCGATGTACTGGATATGGATGTGTGCCATGTGTTTTTGGGGTGGCCTTGGAAGTTTGATAATGATGTTACTCTCAAGGGGCATGACAACGTCATGTTGTTTGCATGAGGCGTGCATAGGATTGCTATGGCTCCTGTTTAGTTTTTTGACACTGTCGCAGTAAGTAAGCAGTCAGATTTTATGGTTATGACACGAGGTGAAGAGAAACTTGATGAGGATATTACTGAAGCTAACTGTTTCCATCCCAAGGTGATGAAGGGGTTGTTGAGTGCCGGGAAGGAGGAGGCACCGATTCCAGTGGAAGTGCAGGTGATTTTGGAGGTTTCGAACAGGTAACTGGTGACGAGTTTCCAAGTGAGTTACCTCCTATGTGGGATATTCAATATCAGATTGATTTGGTTCCTGGCTCTAGCTTACCAAAACTCCCACTCTATCGTATGAGCTCGAAGGAGAATGAGATTCTAAGGGAACATATCGAAGACTTTCTAAAGAAGTGATTCATTCGTGAAAGTATGAGTCATTGTGCGGTTCCTGCTCTTCTTGTTCCTAAGAAAGGAAATCAGTGGCAGATGTGTGTTGATAGTAAGGCGATTAACAAGATAACTATCAAGTATCGATTTCCGATTCCACAATTGGAGGACATGCTTGATGAGTTGGTGGGTTCAAAGATGTTTTTAAAGATTGATCTTCATCGTGGATATCATCATATTCGCATAAGGCCTAGAGATGAGTGAAAGATGACTTTCAAGAGAAAGGATTGACTGTACGAGTGGTTGATGATGCCTTTCGGGTTGTCCAATGCCCCTAGTACCTTATGAGGTTGATGAATAAGGTTTTATGCCCTTTCATTGGTTCTTTTCTGGGGGTGTACTTTGATGATATCCTGATTTATAGCAAGACCAAAGAGGAGAATTTAGAGCATTTGAGGCAGGTGTTGCAGGTTTTTCTCATAAATCAGTTGTACTTTAACTTGAAAAAGTATACATTTAGCACCAACAAGTTGTTTTTCCTAGGTTTTGTGGTTGGTGAAGATAGGATTCAGGTTGATGAGGATAAGGTGCATGCTATCCTCGAGTGGCCAGCACCTACGACTGTAACAAAGACACGTAATCTCCATAGGCTGTCTACGTTTTATAGACATTTTGTCTGAAACTATAGTGATGTGACTGCTCCCAGAACTGAGTGCTTGAAGAAGGGAAAATTACGTTGGGGTCGTGAGCAGGAGCAGAGTTTCCCCTTGATCAAGGAAAAGCTTTGTACTTCGCCCGTATTAGATTTGCCTATTTTTTATAAGGTTTTTGAAGTGTAATGTGATGCTAGTGGTGTAGGGATTGGGGCAGTAATATCCTAGGAGAAGATGCCAATGACGTTTATCAGTGAGAAACTGATAGAGGCTCAGCAGAGTTGGAGTACTTATGATCAAGAGTTCTATGCTATTTTTAGAGCTCTAAGAGAGTGGGAGCATTACCAGATTTAGAGGGAGTTCATTATGTTCACTGATCATCAGTCTTTGAAGTTTCACCATAGCCAAAATATTATTAATAAGATGCATGCTCGATGGGTCAGTTTTCTGCAAAAGTTTCCTTTCATTACTCAGCATATAAGTTAGGAAGGTTAAATAAGGCGGCAGATGCGTTAAGTAGAAGGGCTTCATTGTTGATTACTTTAGCAGAGGAGATAGTTGGTTTTGAATGTCTGAAGGAGTTGTATGAGGAAGATGCTGAATTTAAGAAGATTTGGGTGAAATACAACGAGGGTAATATTAATGGAGCATATTTTCATGTTTGTGATGGCTATTTTTCAAAGGAGATCATTTGTGCATCCTTAACTCTTCTTTGAGGGAGAAACTAATTCGGTATTTACATGGGAGCTGTCTTAGTGGTCAATTGGGAAGAGATAAGATGATTGCTAGTTTGGAGGAGGGGTATTATTGGGCCGTATTTGAAGAGGGGCGTGAGCACCGTTTCTAAGAAATGTTATGTCTGTCAGGTTTCTAAAGGTCAGTCTTAAAATACTGGTCTTTACTTGTCATTACCTATTCCTGAAGATATTTGGCAAGACTTGTCTATGGATTTTGTGTTGGGGTTGCCTCGTACCCAACGTGGTGTAGATTATGTGTTCGTGGTCGTGGACAGGTTTTCCAAGATGTTGCACTTTATTGCAAGCAAGAAGACTGCTGATGTGGAAGTTGTTCGTCTTCATGGAATTCCCATGTCCATTACATCAGATAGGGATACAAAAGTCCTCAGTCATTTTTGGATTACTTTATGACGGATGTTTGAGACTGCTTTGATTAAGAGCTCTACAACCCATCCCTAGACTGACGGGCAAGCTGAGGTGACGAATAGAATGTTGGGAAATATGATTTTTAGTGTTTGTGGTGAGAAGCTAAAGCAGTGGGATTTGGCTTTACCTCGGGTCAAATTTGCTTGTAACAGTGCAATGCATTCAACTACGGGAAAATCTCCAATTTCTCTTGTTTATGCTACAGTTCCGAATCATGTGGTGGATTTGGTTAAGTTGCCAAAGGTCCTGGAGTTAGCAAGTCGGCTATAAATTTGTCTAAGGATATTGTGGAAACCAAGGAATCCATCAAAACCGTTTTGAGGCTACTGGGAAGAAGAATAAGAAGGCTGCTGATATGTGTAAGAGGCTCAAGGTTTTCAAGGAAGATGATAACACGATGGTATTATTGTGCAGGGAGCGGTTCCCAGTTGGTACGTACGTGCAGTAAGCTCAAACCACGTATGTATGGTCCATTTAATGTGTTGTGAAAGATTAATCATAATGCTTACGTTATGGCTCTTCCGGATACTATGTATTTCCAAAACTTTTAATGTAGCTGATATTTATGAGTACCATGAGGATGAGTTTCTATCTACTAAAGAGAACTCGAGGTCAAGGATACTGATGCAGGGCGAGTGACAGCAAAGATTAAACAAGTGATAGATTGCATCAAAGGTCCGACACGATTTTGAGCATAACTGTCTGGGAGGTCATCGTCGTACCTCTCAAAGATACTATTATAAGCCTTTTTTTCTTACTAAATAAAACTAAGTAGATAGTGGAAAGTCGGAGTCATCCACAGAGACAAGGGAAATTCCTAAGATTTTGCTCATACAATGCTAAATATTACGCTAGATATATAGATATACATACATATAAAAGTAAAAAAAGAGGGGAGGTTTTGGTTTGGCTTTTCCTAAGTTATGAATTCAAAGGCAAGTTAAACTAATAAAGCATACAATCACTAAAATGAGATTAAGTACGAATTACGGAGTCTTGGGGGTAATTGACTTATACTTCCAAGCCTTCTATCTATCATTGAACATATAATCTATTCGACACCTTTACTACTTGTTGTGAA
>JAULKK010284166.1:0-13995 GCA_032355705.1 Rubia peregrina
TGAAGGAATGAGTGAATGAGTCTAGGATCTATAAGTGGTTTGGAAGTGGATATCAATTGCCCCCAAGGCTTTGTTAACTGTTATTTTACCATCCTTTTAGTAGCTTGTTGCATAATAGCATAATTAGTTTACTTTTATAGTTGTGTTGTCTTTCAATTCATAACTTAGAAACCAACCACCCCCCCCCTCTTTACATGCTTTTATATATTATATCCACTTTTATATATTATATCCACTTTTATATGCATGAACCCTTAGGAAAATCCCTCTTGTTTGTGGACGATCCCCACTTGCCACTATCTACTTAATTGTGTTTAGTAAGCATTTAGGTCTTATAAATTATATTTTTGAGAGGTACGACGACGACCTCCCAACTCACAATCATCTTAACAGGACCAGAATCAAGCAATAAAAGGAGCACAACATAGACTGTGACCACACGGTTGATCAACTAACATGGACTATGATTACACAGATCACTGGCTATAAATGAAGACCAGAGATAACTAGGTAGTGGCATTTTTTCCAGCAAACTTAGTAAACATGAAAAAAGCTGACTTGGAAGTCGGAGCTTAGTTCCTGGGACTCATGCTGACCCTGGAATTTATAATATTTCGAAGGAATTCCCCACATCAGTGGCACTAAATGATGAGACTTTTTTTTCTTTCCAGGAATCCATAGTACCCGTGAAAGGGCGGGAATTTTTAGTCAAGAAAATTATTACTTGGCGCAATCACAAAAGCTACTCGTAAGAACGAAACGACTTACAACGAAGCAGTTTGCACATATACCAGAGGACAAGGGACGATTATAGAAACAAAAGGTACCATTAATGCATAAATAAATGTTACCCTCAGTGACAAGGTATGACCCAACTTATCAAACTCGACGCATAATACATGAAATATATCATTGATAAATAAGTGGTAAAATGTTCACTACTCCATACCATCTTACATTTCAAGGACGTAGCTACAAAAACAAAGTAGTCATGGAAATTAAGTCTATCATAAAGTACTAACAAAATGACAAGTACTAAGCGAAGTACAACAATAAAAAAAAGAAATTATTAAAAAATGATTCAACTCAAAGAGGCCAAAAAATAAATAATTAGTCTTGGACTTAGAAGACCTAAGACATACATGAAAACCATGGATTACAGTAACAGATTACCCGTCCTAATATATCATATTGAATCAAGGAATATTACAGTGTTTCAAGTAGCAAACACTACTAGAAAACAGGTACATAAGCGCCGATAAGTTATTGTTGGCAGATCAATAACGATGTAAGAAATATCATATGCACAGGTTATGGGGATAATAAACCAAAATACCGGTGCCTAACTTTAGAAGCGGTTCTCATATTACTAGTGCCAGATTTGGGTGCATAAGAAGAAAAAGTGTCTGGTTGGGTTTCGACACCGTTATTGGGATAAATCACATATGTTGATGCTATTAACGGTTCCTATAACCTGGAATAATAATTTTGGTGCATAGAATTTGGTAGGAAAATAACTAGCACCAGTATATAGGATAATATACTGGTGCTAGAAGTTCATTTAATGCTCACCTACCCTTTTCTGGGGGGTAAAAAGTGGATTTTTAGTAGAGATGATTCTTTAATTAATGTTTAGAAGGGGTGTTTGTTAAATTTGAGGGCCACAGTGTAATTTACAAAAATGTATAGAAGTAATCATTGTTTTGACTCGAGGCCTCTCTAGTTTACACATTCAGGCCTAAATTTGCAAGTCGCGATCATTTATTGGTGAGTTTCATTTTGGTGTTGTCAATTTTTTGATCCGACGCTTCCAACTTTATTGGAGGGACCTAAGTGCAAAAGGTAAAAAAGTTTACTCGTAACTTAACAGTCAAATTTTCTCGAATGGGAGGTTACGTGATACATCCCAATGTATTTTTCAAGTCTGGACCGGAAGATTTATGAGAGATCGAGCACACAAACAAATCCATAAGTGATTTTGATTTCGCTTTGTTACTTCTAAATAATCAACTATAATTTACTCTAGAACATTTACTAGCGCTTTTCCACATTCCATCAACGAAAATTATTTATTATTTATTTTCTTAATTAGGTAAGAATATGAAAATTTGTGTATTTTGGAGCGATGTAAAATGCCTTTACCCTATCACACATAACAAGGACATAATTGCAATAACAAATGTTGATGGCCTACGAAACATAATTAACATTCAAGGGTTGACCGTACATACCGTGGAGCAAGATGTCCACTAAGGTCCCAACCGGATGCGGAATAAAAGGTTGTAGGGTGTGTTTGTAAAATTTGGGGGCTGCAGTGTAATTTATATTTAAAAATATGCGCAAGTAATCATTGTTTTGATTCAAGGCCCCTCTGTTCAGGCAGAAATCGGCAAGTCGCGATTATCTCTTAATAAATTTCATTTTGGTGACGCCAAATTTTTTATTCGATGCCTCCAACTTTCTTGGAGGGATCTAAGTACAAAAGGTAAAAAAAGCTTACTCGTAACTCGAAATTAAAATACGCTCAAACGGGAGGATACTTAATACATCCCCAATGTATTTTCAAAGTCCAAACCAGAAGATTTATATGGAGTTAGGAACAAAAATAAATCTATAAGTGATTCTGATTTCACTTTGTTATTTTCTTACTAGTCAACTATAATTTACCCTATAACATATACTAGCATTTTTCCACATTTCAACGAAATTAATTTACTTTTTATTTTCTTATTAGGCAAGAATATAAAATTGTGTGTCATTCAGAGCGATGGAAAATGTCTTAATCCAATCGCATGTAAGAAATGTAGATGGTCTACGAAATGTAATTAACATTCACTGGTTGACCTTCCACAACATGAAGTACGATATCAACTATAGTCCCAACGGGATGCAGAAAAAAGGTTGTAGGTGTGTTTGAAAAATTTGGGGGCCATGGTGTAATTTTAAAAAATGCGTAAAAGTAATAATTGTTTTGATTCGAGACCCCTCCGTTCACCCGTTCAAGCCCAAGTCACCAAGTCGATATTGTGACTTGGTGAATTACATTTTTTTGTTGCCAATTTCGTGATTTGACGCCTCCAACTTTCTTGGAAGACCTAAGAGCAAAAGATAAAAAAAACTTCTTCTCAAAACCTAAATAAACGTGGGCATTGGTTGTATAATATCACCATACCGATGCTATATTCTTTTGGTGTGGAGGGTGCACATCTGGTGGGAAAATTATTTTTTTGAATTTGTTTTCAAAAATATTGTAGGGAAATTTAATAAGCACCGATTGGACCATCATAGGCACCTGTCAGACTAACGATACTAAGTCTTAGAAATTTTTGTTCTCTTTGCTCTCGGGTGGGAAAAAATTAAAGCGACCATTTAAATCAACATCATGCACCTGCATTGAAAATGCAAAGGTAACGGTATGATAACCATAGGCACTGGTCCCGATACAGGTGCTCCATACATGGTGCAAGTTAGAGCACCCTAAGTCCCAAACCTTACTCATATAAAAACCCCATTTCCTAATAACCCTCACTTCCTTCTCTCCTGATAATCCACAAAGGCTTCTCCAGATCCATCACCACTGTTTCCTACGCTTCTCAATCGTCGCTGCCCTCCAGCCGCACACCTTTAAGCCCATCTTCTTATTCTCCAATGTTATCTCTGTCACCGCCCTTCAGTCGCCATTGCGCTCCAGCTGCTGTCTTCACTGCTGCGACGCACCAGACCAAATGTCATATCCCGGACCAAGGCGTTAGTGGGAGTTGGGAGCTTCACCAAAAGTTTGGGTTCAATTCGAATCTACCGTACTTCAGTCGAAAGATTCGTTGCGTCTCAACTCTCAGCACTACCACCTGTCCGACCGAGCCTTAATTGTCAGCACTATCATGCGCCTTCATCTCGTACTTTGTAGTGCACTCCTGATGGGGATACCAACCTAAAAGTAGTCAAGTATGCATATCCTGACATACTTTATCCCGTCAGTGGACAGTTGGATGAACTCTTGAAGCCAGTATAATCAGGTGAGTTCGTCAACTATGCAGACTATCTATCTTCTAGAGCCAAGCCACCGCGAGTTTAGGGTTTTCCTCATGTAGGTTCCTCTCAACCCTTAAGAATAGTGGTCAGATGAGTTGGATCCTCTGCATTCGCTGATCCCCATCACTGATCCTAGCAAATAAGATATAAGACATCAATAAGCATTAGATAATTCATAAAACAGAATGGTTCACATGAATATTCCTAGAACATCCCACAAGAGATGTCATCTAAGCTTGCTTTTCTAGCAATGGATATAAGTCTCCCAAGATGCCCATCAAGGAAGCATATCACGATACCACTAAGGTTCTAAGCACACACCATAAGTACCCTAAGAATCCCAAACTATATTCCTCATGGTAAGGTTACAACGTACACACCTTCACAACAACTTCAATGACAACACAACACACATAGAACACCACTATAGCAGCTACACTAGTATCTAAGTACAGATGAATCAAGAACAAACTACAACTGAGAATCCCCCCCCAATAATGTTGTCCTTATATAGGGAAGATACATGCATAGGAAATGTGAATGACATTAAGAGAATATCCAGGAAGTTGCAAGTTTAAACCTCTCCATAACTACTTAGGTAAATGGAATGCATTAACTATTGCAACATAGATAACATGAAAAGACTTGACCACGTGGCATAACTATCCCTCAACTACCTCAATTGTGCAGACCAAGCCTATATACCTGCATAAATCCCATACAGTCACCACCTCGCAATAATTTATCACTTCGCAAACGTAAAATACCCACATTCCTTCACTTCTCTGTTGGATGCGACATAAGTGTAAAAATCACTGCGGATCCGCTATCCATGTGACAAAGATGGCAAGGACACTATGACTTTGCATACGCCTAGAAATTTACCAGCCCCCCGACACAAGCAGAAACTAGTCCCGCCCTTTGTAAACCATACTTGCTCATAACCTTATACACCCCAAATCCTACTATACCTCAAAATTTAATGCACCAAAAATTAGAACCATTAACATTTAGAGCACAATTCGCATTACAACCTCTAGCAAAGTAGGAACAATACAACAGTTAAGTCTCAGGAACAGACATATATACACGAAGTAGCTTTTAAGAAAAACTAGGAAACACATACTTGTCACTAAGAAACAGTTACACATTCCTTGTTAAGGATTAATTATAGAAATATCAGCTAAGAAAGGATTTAGATCTTGGTAGAATACTTTTAGCTACATAGGAACTAGTTAGAGCCCCTCCCCCCCCCAAGACACGTAGTCCATAACCTGCACTCGTCTTACTTATTTTCCAAGAATTCTTCTAGCTTCCATCGCATGTGTAAATACACCGTATTCCGTATAACACCAACAACCTCCATGTGCTGCATATATTCCACGTAATAGTACTTACGGTGAATAATAAGTGTGTAGTCTGAGTAGCCTAACCGCATACTCATTAAGTAGACAAAGTATGCATAAATCTCTTGGTCTCGCTTTAAGCTCTCTACCTATTGCTCCAAGCAGCGAACACGAGACATCCAAAATTTCTCAGTATCGCTAAAATTAGCATGTAAAGCAATTTTAGCGCAAAGGTTACCATTCACATCAAGTTGTTCCATCAAAAAGTCCTTTAGCTCTTCACACCTCTTCTTAGCCCTGAAAGCATCGCAACTCCTCTCGCTCAACCTTCCCCTCCAGCCTCTCATTCTTCGCTAAAAGGAAAACTGAGAAATCACGTTTCTCATCATATCGAACCCCCCATCTTGAATCATCGCTAATAGCCAACAACATTTAGCCTCTAATTTATCCTTCCCATGAACCAGATGATCAACTTAGTCAGGTTGTTTCAATATAATATTCTCCATCCACTCATTCTCTCTGGATTCCCCACCAAACACTCTCGTCATTCTTCTTCTCGCAATAACATCCATCAGTTCCTTTTTTAATCTTCGGATGTGAAAACCTTCCTCAAACAAATGGGAATCATACTCATCTAACGTAAGGTTATGCTATAAGCACTTCTTCAACCCTAACTCAAACTCGATAAACCTTTGGACTCTTACACGACCTCCAAGCTTAATTATCCACCCCCTGACCTCAGATGAACTTCTAAACCTTTAAGATATCCATAAACTTGATCCAGATTCAATTTACAAGTTCTCAAAACTTTAGTCAAGTCTCCATAAGAATCACCATTAGGACATTCATTTTCATATCCCGGCCAATTATGGAACCTCCAACCTTAACCTTTTGAGGAAACCCAATTTCCAAATCCATATCTTGTAGAAACATATTAGGCAAAGAATTCCCTACATAAGCCTTTCTTGCCTATAAAACATACAATCACCCATTTATAATAACCATTTCAATTCACACAATATAATGATCGTTAAAAGAATTATCATTTAGTACAATACAATTTACATAGAATATTGATACATCAAACATAGCTAGCCTACTTTAGAACTAGTCACCTCATCCTTGCCAGTAGAACTGCTAGGCAAACCCCCTCCCCCACCCACCATAACTACACTAGCACTATAAGCTTTAGACGCAGTGTTAGGTCATAATTCACCGTTGATCCTTCCAGGCTCAATACGAGTTACACACCTTTCAACCTCGAAACCTTCTATCTCACCTATAGAAGGAAATAAACCAAAGCTTACCATCTTCCTAACCAACCTAAAGGTAGCACCCCCTCCCTTTAATATTTCAGTCAAACCTTTATCCACAACACCTTTTGCATTTTCCAACGCTTCCTCCAAGATGTACCCCTCTCCCAATCCAGATATATCTAGCTGTGAATTATGCTCGCGAAGGTGAAACATAGCCTCATGCCTCCCAATCTCAGCCATCTTCACGTACATATCCCCGAGTAATCTTGAAAATCATGCGTGCTCACTATCCTATCAACCAACACGCGAGGATAATCTAGACAAGCAGGACCATCCTCTTTCACAGCCCTAAGCTCACCACACAAATCAGAGTTGACAATGCCCTTCTCCTCATAGAGGACATGCAACTTATCCAACTTTGTTTCCCTCTCACTACTAATCGTTGCCCCCCTCTCAACGATGGTTCAAGTAGCTCAACTTCTTCCAAAACTCTTTGACCTTGCCCGAATGTTCAACGGCACGTTAAAAGGCACAAGTTAAAGCATTACTTACCTATATAATTACACTCATACTAGGATAATTGGAAATAACATTGCATAACAAATAAATGGGAAATTAAAATACCTTTCCGGCAGAGCCAACCACACTAGAAAACTTCCGAATGTCAACCGCACACTCTCGCAATAACTTTTCAGTGCTCACAACAGCGACACCATCCTCCAATCTCATCACCATATCCCTCACCTTCATTAGCCTTAGGCTTCGTGACCCTGACACTTCCCTCGCCAACCTCATCTAAACGATGATATATACTCAAGCAACATCCTTCATATCATTGGCCACACGACAATTGCTAGATGAACCCGCATTCCAGTCATTAGGCAGTGACCCTGACAACCTGTGAAACTTCACAACTACAAGCAATGGGGACACACATTAGTAACCCATGGTTTAGTAGACCAACAGACCTTAAAAACAAGAAGAGAATTATACCTCACCTGCACCTAGACCTCCTTACCTCTACTGCTTGGCCAATCAACTCCCTTGTTGAGTTATTGTCCTTCTTTCTTTTTGATTCCCTACTAATAGGCACATTGTCATTCCATATTGACATCGAATCATTGTCAAGACACTCACCATACACAAACTTTTCCTCCCAATCACCACAGTTGTCAGTAACCCCTTGCACGAGATCGACCTGTGACATTGCAGGTTTAAAAGTCACCCAGGACTCACCCACATCTACCTTGTGAATGTGATAATATGTACAAAACAATTTCAAAATAAAAATATTCCTGGCCTTACGACACACCTACTCAAAGCCAAAAAGTATAGCCACCTCCTGAGGATGCAACTGAGCAAGAGTAACCACATAAGCCTCCAACACGTTCATAAAGTAATCCGGGACAGGCAGGATCAAGCCATACTACAACTGGCGTTCGTACACACTTATCATACCAGGTAGTGGCCTCATCACGACATCACCAATACAGGGAACCGTGGTCTCACAATCAAATAAACGGGGATGATAATCCTCTAACACATCCACATCGGTCATGGTCAGCATACTACCACATCTCACTCTCGCCATCCTCGAATGTTACAGATAATGATGTAGAAATTATGTGAGTCTACCTATATTCTCCTTCAACTATTTAGAAAATGTTCTCATTAATTAGAGAAAATCTTTAATAAACAATAAATAAACTACTATCAAACACACCCTTACCACTTCTTTTATATTTCAAATTTACCCTTACATTCTCAGACCACATACAACCACAACACACAAAAAACTTAAATTTAAAAAACTTAGTCGCATATCCCCATATATATTTACCCAAGGATCCAATACTCACTTCATCGTCTTTTCATTACAACTTCACAAGGAAATTAAATTTGCTTCATTAACTGACTCATGATTAAACTTTTCTAGTTCTAATAAAAAGCATGACAACTTAGCTCGCCATGACTCCTTGGCTAGGGGGGCTTATGGTATGCACCTCCCCAAATAAAGCGAAGTCTAAATCCAAAGTTAACATCTCGCACCAGCGAACCGAAGCAGAGAACACAAAGAACAACCTGTAAAGTGTGAGGTGCGCTTCATCTCGCACAAGAAGATTATCAATGTCCACGTTCATCTTAACAAGACCACAATTCTACAATAAAAGAAGCACGACGTGAACTATGATCACACAATTGATCTACTAATAGGGACCATGGTCACGGAGATCACTAACGATAAATGGAGACCAAGGATAAGGAAGCCATTTTTTTGTAAACACAAACTAAAGCTGATTTGGGCGACATAGCTTAGTTCCGAGAAATCCCTGGGACCTTGTTTGTAGGTGTGCATAATGATTAAGCCAACTCGTGCCGAACCCGAAGTGTATGGTGGCCTGTAAAGAATTCCCCGCATCAGTTTCCTACACTTTCCTTCTTCTTCATTTTGTAAGATTCATTCAATTTCATCCACTCATTTTTACTTTTTAAATTTAATTTCATCAACTAATTTATTCACCATAAATCCAAGCATCTAAAATTATAGTGTCAACCTCATAAATACGAGGGAGTATTATCTATAGCTCTAGTAAAAGTCATTGAAGACCCTTCAAATTAATAGAATATTCCATCCATTTAAAAATATTTCACATTTTAATTTAGCATTTTTTTAAACCGTTCAAACCAACACAAATATTCCGTGCTTTAAAAATATTTCACATTTTAAATTTTCATTTACATAATCTTTTCAATTCTAATTAGTAACGTTTTCAAATCTTTACATTAAAAGAAATAAAAATATTTTCAGAATTATACAATACTAGAGCTAAATATCATAAATATTCTATACAATAAGAAAATTTAATGATTAAAGTTAGTATGTGCTTGATAGTTCTCATAGATGTTTTGTTTATAAGTTAAGCAGTTTTAACATTTTGGTAAAGATTTAAAAATTTATTTATTTTAAAAATAGAAATTAATTTTAGTGGAAAAAAAGAAGTTGGTTGATCTCAATTAACTTTAAAAACTGGGGATGTTACTTTTAATTAAAATTCTACCATAATTATTCTAGAGTCTATCTCTTGAAAAATGGTCTTTTCATAAATGATTAAAATACCAAGGTTTAAACTGCAAATCAGAAGAAATGAAAATAAAAAAATTGGTTGCAATAATCCGATCATGAACTTATAACTACTGCACGTTCTATAGTAAAATTTTAATATTGCAACTAAAATCTTTTACCTTTCTGTTATTCTAATTAAAGCTCATCTTTCCATATTTCAATAAACATATGGAAAGACAATTTTTCCAAAACTTTCCCATCATTCCATCAAAGTTATTTTAGAACCCAACTATGCACTATATATGCACTCGCCACTAACTATAAAAATTCACTTTGGGTCGGACTTATAGCTATTAATGATACTATTTCTGCACAATAACAAAACACAATTTTTCAAGCGAGAGAAAGCAACCTCCTGGGAATTAATCACTTAAAAAGTGATTTATACTTTCAGTTATTCATAATTGTAAAAATAATATTTAAAATTACACATAGATTCACTAGTGGAGAATGGTCTATTAAAGGCGGCATTTAAAGACGGTTCCGTTAAATTTCCAAGGAACCGCCTTCTGGCGAAGGTTCCGAGCTATGAACCTGGTTTTTCTGGACGCTTTTGAAAATTAAAAGCGGTTCAAGTTGTTTGGAAGGTGGCATTTAAAGGCAGTTCCGTTAAATTTCCGAGGAACCGCCTTCTGGCGAAGGTTCCGAGCTCGGAACCTGGTGTTTCTGGACGCTTTTGAAAATTAAAAGCGGTTCAAGTTGTTTGGAAGGCAGTTATGAAAGAACCGCCATCCTTTAGTATGAATCAAATGCGGTTGTGCAAAAATGACTTCTATTGTGATTAGTTCCGATATCACAATTAGGATACGACACTGGTTCCGAGTCAGAAACCTTCATGATCCATCCCAGTGGTGGAGCCAGAAAAGATTAGTGGCGGGGGCTGACATACAAAGGAAAAAAATCTCCAATTTTTCTTCATACTCGAGGGGGCTGGAAAAATTTAAACTAAAATTACCCGTAAATTTTAGCTCGGCGGGGGCTGGAGCCCCCTCCAGACCCCCATTGTCTCCGCCCTTGGGTGGCATAGCTAGAGGCCTCCGGCCGGAGCTTCGACATCCAGTTCGGAATATGTGGAAGTATGCCAGAAGATACAGAAACAGGTACATGATGAGGAGGGGTCGTCGTCTCCATTGCTGCGATTAGATTGGAATTTTGGTTTGTGTTTTTGGTGTGAGGGTTTAGAGTGAGGTTATGCAGAGGAGGGATATCAGAAGGGGAAATGGAGGAAGATTCATGAGACAGTACCAAAAATGCCACATGTATTAATCTTATTTAATCTCTATATTTTCTATCCTCTCATCTCCTAACTTACCTATTTTCTCTCCTCGCAATCACATTCACACACACACATTCACGGCTGCACTCTTTTCCTCTTCCAAAAAAAATCTCCCTTCCAAAAATTTCAAAATTTAATCCTTTTATTTCCTTCCTATTTGTACGGAAGGGGAAGGGCTTAAATTTTAAATTTCCTATTCTTCTCCTTCATTTATATTCAACAAGTACCTTCTATCCTCTTCTTCTCCTTCGTTTCTATTCATAGCTTGCACTGTCCCCCCATAAGGGGCGTTCACTATGTGATGTGATGGCGGGGGAAATTCACTATATTAGCAAATTTTGTGAGATTATGTTTGATGATGATGTTGTAGGAGTTCGGAAATTTTTGCACCCGCATAGTTCTCCATTAGTAAAAAGAGACGGTCTTGAATGTCCCTAAGGACATGATTGTGGCTTACACAAAAACCATAGTATGTGTGGGTCTTCATTTTCCTTCATCAGGGTCTCTCACTCTCAGAGGACTTTCCCCTGTCTCGTCCTCCATGCGACCTGTAAGCTCCTCTCGTGCGATTACCTCCTCCATATCTTCCCTGGTAGGTTGCCTTGTTGTGGGGGATTGCTTATGGTTGTTTGACTTTATTATTCTCCTGGTGACACTGCTCTCTTCCCAATGTGCTATTTTCTCCAACTCGATTGCTGCCACCACCGATTATCATGTGATTATGCTGGTGTCAATATCTTTTTGTGTGCACAGATTTTGGTGTGCCCATATTTCGTCAGCGTTGCATCGCGTTCTGTGGGAGTTCCTTCTAGTTAGTGAGATTAACGTGCACGTGTTGTTGAAGAAGACTCTATAGCACATGATATTCTCACGCACAATTCACTGGAGTTTATTCAACGCGCGTGAAGCTCACGTGCTGGCTTTTTCCCACTGACCATGCCTTGCGTATAAGTTTTACTGCTTCACTCTCACCTTAGACCACAAATTGCACCTCGCTCCATCCCTTGTGCATTTATTGGCTACAACCCTCACTATAAAGGGTTCAAGTGTTTTGATTATCTACTAGGCGTATTTATATCTCATGTCATGTCCAGTTTGATGAGACTGTATTTCCTCGTGCATGCTTCGCAGGAAGCATCTCATTTGGAGCTTTTTCATTTACAGAGCCCTCAATTGTGTGGTCATTTCTACCTAACTCTCGTGCTGGACCACCTTCTACTGGGTCATCTTATTGGTTCACTTTGATTCCAACGCTTCAATTTAACCTTCGAATAGCTCACACCACTATGATTCCAAATTATCCTATCGCTGTCACTGATGTATCGCCTGAGCCAACTCTCACTGGCACCATCACACACATCAGTTGACCAGTATGACGATAGATGGCTCTCGACGTCCTCGGTCTTTCTCCAAATACGAGGTCATTTGTTTTCTGACTACCTTAGTTGCTCATATCGAGATACAGGACTGGTGTGCAGCTCTTTGTGATCCTCACTGGATTTCGTCCATGAATGAAAAAATGAATGTGCTTTGACATTAGCGTACTTGGGATTTGGTGTCTCACCCCTTGGATGTGAACTTGGTCGGCTCCAATTTTTGTCTCAAATATCGGCATGATGGTCATATTTATCGCTACAAGGCTCGTCTAATTGCTCAAGGCTTCTCCCAAATTCCAGGATTAAACTTGGATCATATATACATTCACCCCTATGGTGAAGGCATTCACTATTCGTATTGTCCTTGTTATTACCACCATGTGTTCGATAGCCCATTCACTAGCCAGATGTCAATAATATTTTTCTTAACGAGTCTCTTGACATCCGGTCTATATGGCTTAACCCCTTAGTTACAAGGACAATGTTCCTTCCAGTTAGGTTTGTCGCCTGCAAAAGTTATTTATGGGTTTAAGTAAGAGTATCGTACTTCCAGCAGTTCAAGCCTCATCTTCATTGTTACGTTACATGCCTGGTCGTCACGCATACCTACTTTATAATACAAATACCCGTTACATTTTTTGATAGTTATGTGTATCACACTTTATAATGGAAACATGAGTCTGCTCTTGTTTTACTTAGGTGTAACACTTGTATTTCCGTAATGGAAGCCTACAATAAAATTAATATTCTAATATAACTCTATCATTATACTTTCTATTTCAATAACATTTTTTAGTTAGTTATTTATTACACGTTTTATTTTCACTAACTTTACTTATCATATAAATTTTTAATATTTATAAACAATGCTACAACGAATTTAATTACTCACATTATATTTTAAATTTATGATTGAATGTGTGCAAATTCAAATCCAGAAATATTTTATTATTGAAAAATATAATCACTAATCCTCACAATGAAGTCATCTAGTATGTGGACTAAACCATCACATAATTCTTTTATAAAAGTTAGTAGAGATCAAGTTGCTTTAGCAGGGAAACTAGCCAAGTATGTACTAAACTGTTTACAGTAATAAAATGTGTGTGTTTTGGATTAAAAAAAATCACACAATTTACATAAAATGGCCACTTTTGTATCTTTCCAATTTTAGAAGAAGAAGAAAAACAAGGAATGCACAGGAAATAAATCCAATCCAGTGGGTGAATATGTGCCAATTGGTATTGGAGGGTGGGGATAAAAGGATGGCGAAGCTTGAAGAGACAGGAAGGCGCGTGAGGAGAGTGAACAGATCATGTTTATCTTGTCTGACCACACGCATGTTATGTTCAGAATTCGTCAATTTTGCTGGCCACTCGTTTATTAATCCGTGTGCTACACTCTCTTAGGCTTGATTGTAGGCCCGTCAAATGGGTTAATACTCATTTATCCAATAATGAATCTTAATGAGTTGGATCATAATGGGTTGGGTCATTAAATGGGTAACTCATGGATAACCCATTTAATATTTCATATGACCCAATGAGTTAAAATATATTATCCAATAAGTCATTATCCAATGAGT
>JAULKK010284177.1:0-13993 GCA_032355705.1 Rubia peregrina
AAGAAAAGAGCAATTGCAGGATCAATATGCAAATGCCAATTATGCTCACTATCATGATTTTGAAGGTAGCTTGATTACTAACTTCTCTCTTAATGTTTTTGCTTTAACGGGTGATAGTTGGATCATTGACAGTAGAGCATCAAGTCATATGTGCAAGAATATGTCAGTTTTCTCTTCTATAATTCATGTTCATAATGATATTCCAGTCTATATGCCAGACCATACATCTAAGTTAGTTAAAGCCATAGGTTCAGTCACTCTAAGTCCTTCAATCACTTTGTCAGATCTCCTATATATACCATATTTCAAGTACAATCTTCTTTCAGTAAGCAAATTGACAAAGTCCATGTCAGTCACTTTTAAATTTTCTTCTGGTCTATGTTTGCTGCAGGACCTCAAAACTGACAAAGTCCTTACAGAAATCAAATAAAGTAATGGTCTAGACATTCTGGATAGTCAATCATTCAAGCCTGAGATCATCAACAAGAGAATTCATTCAGTTTTGACACACACAGTTTCAAATACATCTGTAATAGATGTAGTAGTCAATCATTTTTCTTTGAATTCTAGTTCATGGCATTGTAGGTTAGGACATCCTTATGATGATGCAAGGAAACATATTAGTGTAATCAACTCTTCTTGAATTGATAATGACATTTGTTCAGTTTGTTCTATGGCTAAACAACACAGATTACCTTTTCAATCTTGTACCAGTTTCACTCAAACATCTTTTTATTTGATTCATATTGACCTTTGGGGGGCTTATAAGTTTAATTCCATCAGTGGTTGTAAATACTTTCTTACTGTAGTGGATGATTTTGCAAGATGTACTTGGACTTATTTGATTAAGAGTAAAGATCAAGTGTCTTCTATTCTTAAAAACTTCCTTCTCGTGGTTAATACTCAATTTGAGAAATCAGTCAAATCTGTTAGATCAGACAATGGCACTGAGTTTGTTAATGCTGAATGTGAAAACTGTTTTTAGACCATAGAATTCTTCATCAAAAATCCTGCCCCTACACTCCACAACAAAATGGAGTTGTAGAAAGAAAACATCAGCATCTTCTTCAAGTAGCTAGAGCCATTATGTTTCAATCCAATCTTCCTAAAACCTTGTGGGGGATGCAATTTTGATTGCTACATATCTGATAAATAGATTACCTACTCGTGTTCTTTCCTAGAAAACACCATATGAGTTATTGTTCAATGAGTTACCAGATTTGCACACACTTAGAACTTTTGGTTGTTTGGTACATGCCACAAATTCTTTACCACACAAGGATAAGTTCTCTGAGAGAGCATATCCTTGTGTGCTCATTGGTTATCCCACAGGCCAAAAGGGATATAAACTCTTTGATCTACAAAATCATAGAGTGATAATATCCAGAGATGTGATCTTCCATGAGTCTATTTTCCCATATACCTTAATCACTAATTTCACCTTTCCACTTTCATTCTTAGATACAATCTCATCCTCTGAACCTCCTTCAACCTCCGAGCCTCCATCTTATCCTACACCTTCTCCACCTTCTGATTAAGCCATTAGACACAATACTAGAGTCATTAGACCTCCAGTTTGGGCTAAGGACTTTGTATCTACCTCCTTTAAGCCTCAGTCATATATTCATATGCATATTTCTAATGTTTCACGGGTTTCTGAACCAACTAGCTATCATCGATCTAAGCAATCACATGAGTGGGTTTGGGCTATGAATGATGAGTTGGCAGCATTGGAACAAAATCATACTTAGGACTTGGTAAAATTACCACCTGGCAAGAAATATATAGGCTCAAAATGGGTATATAGGCTTAAGTATAATGCTGATGGAAGTCTTTCAAAGTATAAGGCCAGACTAGTGCAAAAGGCTTCAATCAAATAAAAGGGACTGATTTCTTTGAGGTCTTCTCTCCTGTGGCAAAGGCTGTAACCATTAGATTGTTGCTTGTTGTTGCTTCAGCCTCAAACTGGTACATTCATCGACTGGATATAAATAATGCATTTCTTCATAGGCATCTTGATGAAGAGGTGTATATGAAGTTGCCCGATGGTTATTCATTTTCAGATTCACAGTTGGTTTGCAGGCTTACAAAGAGCATGTATGGTATAAAACAGGCATCCAGATAGTGGAATAAGGAGTTCACACAACATATTTTGAGTCTAAACTTTTATCTATCTCCTCATGATCATTGTTTATTTATGAAATTCACTTCTACTTATACACTTGCTTTGGTAGTGTATGTGGATGATGCACTTATCCTAGGTAATTCTCTTAATGATGTCAACTCTATAAAAAGGTCTTTTGATAAGAAATCCAATATTAAAGACTTGGGGGTTGCTCACTATTCTTGGTTTTGAGCTACAAAGGCCAGCCACTGGATTGCATCTGAATCAAAGTAAGTACATCAGGGATATTATCTCTGATTGTGACTTAATTTTTAGTAAACCTGTTGTTACTCCTTTTCCTAGTACTTGGATTATCCATGATGAGAACTCACTATTCTTATCTGATCCTAATATTTTCATAAGACTTATTGGCATATTGCTCTACTTGAACTACACTAGGCATGGTGTCACCTTTGCAGTTCATCAACTCAGTCAATTTGTACTAGCTCCCACTCAACATCATTTTTTTTACATTGTGAGATATCTTCAGCATCATTCAGATCATTGCTTATTCTATGCCACACCCAATGATCTTAGGCTCCATGCATACTGTGATGCAGATTGGGATACATGTGAGGTTTCCAAGAGATCTGTTACAGGTTATGCTGTGTTTCTTGGGTCAGATTTAATCTCCTGGAAATACAAAAAGCAATCCATTGTTTCTAAATCCTCTGCAGAAGCTGAGTATCAAAGTCTCTCTATGACAGCTTGTGAATTGAAGTGGATCAATTACTTGGCCAGAGATCTTCATTTGTCCATTCAGTTTCCCATTCCTCTATTCTGTGACAATCAAGCAGCCTTACATCTCACTGCTAATCCGGTTTTCCATGAACGGACTAAACACTTGGACAATGATTGTCATCTGGTTAGAGACTACTACGTGGAGGGTTTTCTCTTTCCTTCTTTTGTTTCTTCTCGGATGCAATTGGCCGATGTTTAAACTAAATCTCTCCAAGCAGTTCCTTTTCATGCTAACTTGTTCAAACTCAGCTTTTGTGCTCCCAGAGCTGAGCTTGAGGAGGGGGTGAAGAGTATAGCAGAATTCAAGTAGCAGAACTCAAGACTGGATGTTGAAGAACTGAATTAGCGCCAATTTTTCTTGCTTCAAATTTGAGCGCCATGCGGTTTAAATTAGAGGAACAGTGTCGCTTTGTTTTAGCTGCTTTAGTTTGTTACAATTCTAGACATGTGTTAAATGTGGGTTGGTTTTTCTTTTTTTGCAGTTTAGATATACGTTTGGTACTGTATTTTGTGTACTGTACCTTTTATTTTGATCTGAAAAATACAACAAACTTTTCCTCCATTTTTCTTCTTTTTGGATCTGGTTTCAGACCAGGTTTTATCTCTCAATTGAAGTACAAGTGAGTGTTCATGGGGAATCAATCAGTGGGAAAAACTAGTATCATCACTCAATTTATGTATGATAAATTTGACAACATTTATCAGGTAATTCAAATTAATACTCTTAAGTTCTGTATTTTATCGATCTCTTTTGATAACTGTAATGGACACGGTGCTTTGAAATCATTGTATCTATCGCACTTGATGTGCTGCGTTTGTGGCGCGAATGTTTAGTTTAGTTTCATGTTTGATCTGATGGCTTAAACTACTTGTGTAATTTTACGTTAATATGTAGAGAGTACCTTGTCAATTGTGATCCAGATTTCCTGTCAATGTTAGAAGCATTCGATGTTAATGGCAACGACTTTGTTTTTTATAAGAGAATTTTGTCATGTAGATTATCCACAGTTAAGAGAATTTTGGTAGTTGGTACTATAAAATTTTCTTAGAGTTTATGGCATTGTATTACCAGATTGGCTTATAACTTATGAAGGTAAAGTATTCTTATTCTGATGATAGGGATACTGCAGGACAAGAACATTTTAGGGTCTTATTCCCAACTAAAGAGGATAAAGATGCACTACCACATAGACCATCCTTTAGCATCGGTTTTTGAAAACTGGTGCCCCAAATGTAATATCACCAGGTTTTTTAAAATTTTAACACCATTTTTTAAAAATCAATATTAAATTGACACCATTTTAAAAAAAATTGGTGTTCAATTAACACCGATTTTCATAAAGCATGTGTTAATTTAAAAATTGGTGTTATATTTAACACTGGTGTTTTAAAAACTGGTGCCAAAACCCATATTCAAATAAAATGGCATTGGTTTATTGGGCATCAGTTTTAAACTAGTGCCATAGAGGAATTGGCACCAGTTTTAGATACTATTCACAAAAACCGGTGCTAAATTTTGCATTAAATGCTCCCAACTACCACTAGAAAATTAAAGCGGAATTTTGAAGCCTCTTCTCTCTTCATTGGTGGATGGTTTTTGCAAGGTGAGCATCATCCCAAAACCATGAAGACTCATGAATGTTAGTTTTCCCTTGTTTTGTGAATTTCATTTAATTGGTATTGGTTATAACCATTAATGCGTGCATGGGAGAGTTTAGTTGTTGTATTCATTAATGATTTCTATGCTTTAAGAGGGTTTATTATCATGTTGAGTGAGTGCAAATGATAGTGAATGTAAACATGGTTGTGTTTATATTGGTAGATGGTACATATATATATCTCCCACGAAAATGTTGATACATATACATATGACTTTTGTAGTAATGTGTAGTCATAGCAAATTGATTGTGTTTATTTTTTATTATGTTTGAATATTGAAATTTTTGTTTGTTTGTATTATTATATTTAGATACAATGGATCGAGAATTGATTCTTGCATGGAGAACGAAAATGATTAATTATCCAAGTGCAACTAGATGGAGTGGTGATTATATTGCATTTATAGATTCATTTCTTAATTATGCCTATGATCGGGGGGATACTTTGTCCATGCAAGCAATGGTTGTGTTGGGAAAGGTTGGATGAACGTGGGCTTGTTATATTTCACTTGCTTAAGAACGGATTTGATAGAGGTTACATTGTTTGGACATTTCACGAAGAGGTATAGCAGGAATGTAAGGGTGGTGTGTTTGACAACATAGATGGAAACAATTGTACCGTTGATGCTATGTTTGATGACATTGTAAGATAATTTAAGTGGAAGCCTGAAATATTGAGTGTTTTGCTATACGAAAAGAGAAGTCATTGTACCCGGGATGTAAAAGTAAGGATACCATAATATTCTTTTTTATTAAGGTTTTCAATTTGAAAGCTATAAGTTCTTGGAGTGATACAAGTGTGAATTCACTCCTAAAACTTCAAAATGATATGTTTCCGGATGGGAATGGAATACCGAAAAACTTTTATGAGGCTAAGAAAATATTGTGTTCACTTGGTTTGGAATACAAGAAAATACACGCATGTCCTAATGATTGTGTGTTATATGATAGTGATCTTAAAGATGCGATTAAATGTCATGTGTGCAAACATTTAAGATATAAGGGTGTAAGGAATGATGTCGATGGGTGTTTGGCTAAGATGAATAAGAAGGTCCCGTTGAAGTGTAAGTGTATCTTAATATAATCCCAAGGTTAAAGAGGTTATATGTGAATTCAAAGGATGCAAAGAACTTGAGATGGCACGAAGAGCAGGAAATACCAAGTGACGAAAAGATAAGACATACGACAGACGGTGAACAATGGAAAATTTTGACAAACGATATCCTACTTTTGGTTTAGAAGTTAGAAATTTATGCCTTGCTTTGTGTACTGATGGGATGAATCCATTTGGAAATATGTCATCGAAACATAGTTCTTGGCCTGTGATGTTGGTTATCTATAGTTTGCCCCTGCATTTGTGCATGAAACGGAAATATGTTATGATGCATGCCTGGAAATGACATTGATGAGTATTTGAGACAATTGATCGATGATTTGAAGATATTATGAAAAAAGGGTGACGATATTTGATGCCCATGTGAATGTGAAGTTTCAATTGCGTGTCATACTTTTCTGTACAATTAATGATTTTCCAGCTTATGGAAATTTGTCGGGGTATATTGTGAAAGTGCACAAAGCATGTCTCATTTGGTAGGAGAATACAGAATTCAAACAGCTAAACAATGGGAATAAAGATAGTGTATCTCGGCCAAAGAAAATGTCTTCAAGAAAATCATAAATACCAGGATAATGTGGTCAACTTTGTTGGGGGAAAAGAACGAAGATATCCCCTACACCACTAACTGGTATGTAGATTCATAAGAAGTTTAAAAATTGAAAGTAGTATTGGGAAAGCATAAAGGCAAGGCGAGAATACATTGTGATGGTCCATTGAAGAAAAGGTCAATATTTTTATTTACCGTACTGGGAGCATGTTCAGGTTAGGCATTGTCTAGACGTGATGCATATTGAGAAAAATATATGTGAAAGTTTGATAAGCACCCTCTTGAATATTTAGTGGAAGATGAAAGATATTTTGAATGCTCGGTTGGACTTGGTTGAATTGGGAATCAGAAATGACCTTGCTCCAGAAATGAAAAAAAAATGACTTACTTACCCCCTGCACCTTGTACTGTGTCAAAGGAGGAGAGAACCTTGGTTTGTGATTGTTTGAAATCAGTGAAGGCCCCTATTGGTTATTCGTTGAATGTTAGTCGGGTAGTTACAGAGGATTCTAGGATGAGTGGGTTGAAATCTCATGATTGTCATGTTTTGATGCAACAATTGTTACTTGTTGCTATTCGTGGAGTATTGGAGGCTGATGTAAGGTACTCAATCACTAGACTTTGTTTCTTCTTTGGTTCCATATGTCGGAAGTCTATTGCCAGCGACCATTTGGATGTCCTACAAAAGAGCTTGTTGTTGTGTCGTGCAAGTTGGAAATGTATTTCCCTCCAACTTTTTTTGATATGATGGTTCACTTAGTTGTTCATTTAGTACGAGATATAAAGATATGAGCTCTAGTTCATATGCATTGGGTGTATCCTTTTGAGCATCACATGAAAGTATTCAATGGATATGTGAAGTGTATGAGTCGGTCGAATGCTAGTATTGTTGAGAGGTATGTTACTGAAGAAGTAATTGAATATTTCTCTAGTTATTTGGAGGAATGTTGCAATTTTGGGGTGCCAAAGAATCAATATGTGGGAAGGAAGGTGGGAAAACCGAGGTCAAGGGGAATGTTATTTACTCTATTGAATAGTAACTTGAAAACAATTCATTTGTATATTTTGAGGAATTGTAGGGAAACTGTAGATTACGTGACTGAACACCTTAATTTGATCACAGAGGTTCATCCCTCGTGGTCCCCTGATAAATTTCAGTTGGAGCACAATGAAATGTTTGTGAATTAGTTTTATGATCGATGCAATGTTGGTGATTATGATAAAAAACTTAAAGCATTTGCAAGGAAGCCTAATTGCACAGTACTGAGGTATTCTGGTAATGACATGAACGGTTTCTCTTTTGCTACTAGGAACCGAGAATCAAGGAGCACTACACAAGACAATGGGGTTTATGATGAGTCTGAAACAATGTGGCAAGCAAGTGAGAAAGAAAATAAACAGATCCTCGTTGTGATATCATTTTATGGTATTATTGATGAGATTTGGGAGCTTGACTGTGGAGAATTTACTATTCCAATTTTCAAGTGCATATGGATTGACAACACAACTAGAGTTCAAAATGATGATCCAATGAGTTTTACCCCTGTTAACAAAAGTAGTGAAGCCTATGAAAATGATCAGTTTATTTTGGCCGGCCAAGCAAGACAAGTTTTCTACGATCTGTGCAATGTAGGCTAGTCGGTTGTTTTACAAGGTAAGAAATACTCTTTCAGTGATGAGATTGATTATGAAATTGCAACGGAGAAATTAGAGTTTCCATCAATTTTCCCTCTACTGATTAACAACGGGAGTGAGGCAGGATCCACACGAAGGAAACACAAAGATAGCATTTGGATAGATGAAGATGGCCGAGAAATGAGGGACGTGCAATCGAAGAAGAGAAAGATGGTTGGAGACTAGTGGCTTAGAAGCATAAAGTTCTCTAAATAAATTGTGTATGTTTGTAGTATGTTACGTATTGTATGATTCTCAATTACTCTGAAACTGTGGTGTAATTGGTACTTATTTATTTTGGCTAGATTAAACTATCTTTAAACGCAATAGTCGCTGAGAGCGATTGCGCTCCACCGCTCTATCAGTTTCATCTGGAAAAAAAACCCTGAAGTAACTTTGTGGCCGCTGAGAGCAGTTGTGCGCTGTCGCTCTAGAAGTTCCATCTGGGAAAAACAAAACCTGAAGTAACTCTATAGTCGCTGAGAGCAGTTGGGCACAACCGCTCTATTAGTTTAGGCGTGAAAATAAAATATGAAGTAACTATATGGCTGCTGACAACAGCTATGCACAACCACTCTATTAGTTCAGCTAGGAAAAACAAAACCTGATGTACTATATGGCCATTGAGAGCAGCTGCTCGCAGTCGCTCTTTTGGTTTAACTGAAAAATAATAACATAAATTAATTATATGCCCCCTCTAGGAAACCAAAATGAAGTAAATGTATACCCACAACTAACAACATCCAAATATATGCCCACAACCAACAACATCGAAATTTAACATCCTTAGAAAATCAACTAACAACATCAAAAATCAGCATACAAAATCACCATCCAAAATCACCATCCAAAATCAACATCCATAGGAAATCAACCATAAACATACAAAATCAGCATGCAAAATCAACATATAGAGAAAATCAACATCCAGTGAAAATCAACATCCTCGGGAACTAAATGAGTTAAACATAAGAATTCAATCCTTATGTGAAGTGTCCTCCTAAAATGTTGCTAGATGACATGTCGAATATAGGTAGTGGATCCATTGAATTCACGCTCTCGCCTCTCATGGCTGCCAAGTACTTTCCTACGTGCTCAGTCCATCGCATCAAGTGATCCATCTTCAACTCCAATGCATTCATGCGCGAAACATATTCCTCCATATAGAATTTACTACTTTCAGGCCCTAATGACATAGCAATTCCCTTTTGCCTTTTCTAAAAAATAGCAAGATTGATATTACCTATTGGTATCCTTGGAATATATGTATCATATTGCGGGCAACCTGCTTTGGAGCACAAAGAAGTAATCAGAGACGAAAAACCAACACAGTTGAGTTGATTGTCATTTTTCCAGATATATTCCAGTATGGTACTCCCAACATCGATACTCAGATTCTTCTTGATTTTGTACAGTACCAGCAAATGCGAACAATGCACTTCATTGTTAAATCTTACCGATATTAGGTGTGCGGTAATGAAGTGGCACCACATGTTCATTTCATTGGTCAAGTACTTCTTATCAATACTAGACCATTCAAATGGCAGCTTCTTAATAACAACATCATCGTTATCATAGATTGCTTTTAAAATTTTATTCCAAGATGCTTTTTCAAAAGCCTTGTCTCACTCGCTGGCTTCGACGAGACTTTGTATAATTGTTAATCACATCTGCTATTATCACAACATTCCTCGAATGACAACAAATCGCCTTGGAATTATTGTATTTCATGAGTGCCAAGACCTCACATGTTAGCCTCAGGTGCGAATATGAGCATAATACTTGACATCAAAACAAATGACATCAACATTTAAACAAACAGACTCTGCAGAGTGATACAAACTGCTGACACAGAAAGGCAAGACAACAATTACTATATGTAACTGACTACATTTATTGACAATTAGGCAATTTTATATCCCAATACTTCACTCACAATTTTCCTTTAAAGGTTTTGCTTATGAAAGATTTTAATGAAGAGTCACGGTCCAAGCACATCTGATTTCCTAAAATCATGAATGATTAGTTAGTTATACAAAGGGTAGTGTATTAACTTCAGAATTTTTTTTCAAAGAAGTTAATGTCACAACTGAAGGGGGGAAACAATACTCTACTCTGACATAAGAGTAAAAAATAGTTGAATCTCACAAAACACAACTAATGGGTTAGACTTCAAATTCATGCTGCTCCATCAGGACACTGGACTCTATTTTCAAATAAAATCAAGTCAACTAGAGAATATAAGACAAAATTCAGAAACAAAATAAATTTCAAAAATGATATCATACCTAAAATAACAAAAATTTGAGTGAGCTGGACCAAAACTCTCTGACAAGCTCAAAATCCATATAGCCGTCGAACTTGGAGTCATAATTATTGATGGATGATTTCTATACCGATGTAAAGAAAAAAGAAATTAAAGAAGGAATATAATGGAACAAGAAAGAATCACAAAAATAACAGATTCGACATTGAAACTCTTACCGTCGATTTTGATTGAATTTTGATGATATACTGGTGGAAGAGAGGTAAATGAATTCCGATGGAGAAAGAGATCTGGTAGTGAAAGAGCCAAGAGTCGCTGAAACCTACATCGAGGGCACCAGGAAAGCCTCTGCCTGAGTCGAGGACATCGGAAGAGCCTCCACCTGGGTCGATCTCTGCCTGAAAGCATCGAATGCTGGAGAGGTGGCGTTCGTCGGGCGGGCCCGCAAACGAAGGTGGAGCTAGGGTTTGATATTATTTTTTAAGGATTGCTATTTGCAATCTCCATTTTACTTCATGCAATCCCAAAACATATATAAAAATACCAATATGCCCATGTTAGTATTTTGAGACAAAATGTAGCCACCCAATCATACTTTTCATATCTTTAAGTAAACCCAACATTTATTATGTTCTCCCATTCAAACTCCACCCACTTTCCAAACAAAAATCACACCAAAATATCTCTCATTTGTATGGAACAAGTAAGTATGCATTTTAATTTTTGGATTTCTCTAATTAGACTACAAATTTAATGTAATTATGTGTTTTAAATTTTAAATGTTCAGATTTTTTCAATAAAAAATCATGAAAAAAATTGGCCGGACACGCGATCTGTGTGTCCACTCTGAGTTATAGACACAAAAGTAGTGTGTCCGGGTTACACATAGCGGACGAACCGATCTCATGTCCGACCCTCTTGTGGAACGCGTGTTTTGTGTGTCCAGCCCTCTTGGCGGACACGCATTTCATGTGTCTGGTCCCCATGGTGAACACATATTTTATGTGTCCGACCCTTTTGTCAGATGCATGTTTTATGTGTTTGGGCCTCTTGGTGGACGCACATTTTGTGTGTCCGGCCCTCTTGGTGAACACACATTTTTATATCTGGCCAAAAGGTCAGACAGACTCTTTTTGTGTCCGTAAAGTTTGTGTCCATTTTTTATGCTTTGAAAAGCACTACAATATGCTTTGAAAAGTGGTATGTTGTACAAAATGGGTTAGATGGAGTCGTGGCTTAGGTATGCAAAGCCAGAGTTTGCAGATGCGGTCCTCAAAGAAATACACGCAAAGAGTTGTAGCAGCCACCATGGACCAAGAATAGTTGCACTGAGGGTAATATGAGCTGAATACTATTGGTCGGCCATGAGAGAAGATGCAGAAAAAATGGTTAAAGAATGTCACAGTCTCACAGGTGTCAGGAACACGCCAAGATGCGGAGGCTCCTTACAGAACGAATGACCAGGATAAGATCTCCTTGGACCTTCGCCAAGTGGGGGATCGACATCGCATGGTCGTTCCCCGAGGCAGCAGGAAGGAAGAGGTTCTTGGTGGCGGCAATAAACTACTTCACCGAGTGGGTGAAAACCGAGGTTGTAGCAACTATAACGGGGAAGAAGATCACAAACTTCGCTTGGAGAAGTATAGTGTGCATGTTCGAAATCCCACATGTGATAGTGAGCGACAATGGAAAGCAGTTTGCCAATGGACCCTTCAATTCTTGATGCGCTAGCCTGGATGTAAGGCACAGGCAGTTCACATACGTGGCTCACCTACAGGAAAATGAACAAGTAGAGGTAACAAACATAACAATAGTCAACGGACTGAAGAGAAGGCTAGGAAAGGTAAAGGGAGAATGAGAAGAGAAGCTGGTGAGGGTGCTATGTGCATATAGAACCACGCCAAGGATGGCCATGGGGGAATCCCCCTACAGGCTTTGTTTCGGAACAAAGGTCATTATCCCTCCGGAAGTTGCTGTGCCTAATGGGAGAGTAATTGAGCCGATGGATCGGGAATAAAATGATCAGGAAATCAGGGAGAACTTGGATGAGCTCAGAGAGAAAGCAACGCTGAAAAAAAGATGCGTATAAGTCTTAGATGGAGCAAAATTACAACAATAAGGTCAGGCCTAGATCCTTGAAAGTGAGAGATCTCACATTGAGAAAAAATGAGGCACGCAGAGCCCAAGGGCAAAAGAAGTTGGGTGCAGAGTGGGAAGGCTCGTACAAGGAGGTTGAAGTGCTGGGAAAAATAGCCTACAAGCTGGAAACGTTGGACAGAAGGCTAGTCTCTCACACCTGGTACATTACCCACTCAAGAAGGTAATATGCTTAAGCAACTATTACTTTAGAAGTGTGGCACATGCTATCGAACATTTTGATATGTTGACAGGCGAGATGGGATTCCTGAAGGGATCAAATCTTTTGCAAGCCTATAACAGATATGATCTCAAGAAAATCCTGGTCTGCGTCCTAGTCCTTTTGATATCTTTTTAAGTTTCAATGCAAGAGAGGAAATGGCAAAATAGCCATCTTTGAATGTTTGAAACCCAGGTCAAAATGCAACATCCAGTTAATTGTAAGCTGGGTTAAAAAAGGCCAAAGCAATAGCTTTGGCACCACGATGGCCATTAAATGAGGAGCCTAACTAAGGAAAAAAGTGCAACTTTGGCTCCAAAAGCCAGCGAATTGCAAGTTGGGCCAAAATAAGCCAGGGTAATAGCTTCGGTACCACGATGGTCGTTGAGCGACGAGCTTGACCCAAGCGGAAAATGCAACTTTGGCTCCTATAGCCAGCGAATTGCAGGCTGAGCCAAAATTGGCCAAGGCAATTTCTCCAACACCACGGGCCAAAAATGTAACTCCGGCATAAACAACCAGCGAATTGTGGGTCAGGCTAAAATAAGCCAAAGCAATAGCTCCTGCACCATGATAGCCATTGAGCGACGAGCCTGGTCCAGGCCATCAGGTCAAGACATGCCAAAACAACTTTGACCATGATGGTCGTTGAGAGATGAGCCAGTTCTAGTTTTAAAAAATACAACTCTGGTTCAAACAGCCAGCGAATTGCTGGCCGGATCAAAACAGGCCAAAGCAATAAATCTAGCACCACAATGGCCGTCGAGCGAAGAGTCTGAAATCGTAGGCCAAGGCCACACAAGACAAAGTTAAAGACTCTGGAAGCACAATGGCCGCCAAACAGAGAACCCATCTAGAGAAAGGCTTGAAAAAACAGTGTTGGAAAAAACATGTTTGAAAAAATAGTGCTAGAAAGACATGCCTATAAAAGCAGTGTAGGAAAACAACGCAGGAAAAAACAGAATTGCAAAACAACAATTCAAAGGGGGGGAGAATGACTCTCCCCCTCCCGATAACACGAAGACATGAAGACGCTTCAAACAAACAGATTGTCTTGGAGACATCACAAAAGAGATGAGCACTGCAAATGATCCAAGTAAGCAAAATGGAAAAAAAAACTAGCAGTACAGAAACTGCTAAAGTTTGTCAACAACAACAACATCCAAAAGGTGGAAAGCACAGCCCAAAAAACACACAAAACAAACATTTTTCAAATCCCTCAAATGGGTAATACACGCCAAATGAAATTAAAAAGAATAAAAATTCTTAAAGCAGTCTTCAAGGCTTCTTGGCATTAGTAGTCTCATTCCCTTCACCATTCTGAGCTTCAGCACCCGCATCTTTGTCTGTCATATTTCGAGCTTTCCCAACTGCAGTTATTAAGGAATAGAGATATTTACCAATATTACTTGTGATTGTAATTAGATTAGAATACCTTTTCTAGTTTAGATTAGAATACCTTTTCTAGTT
>JAULKK010284186.1:0-13993 GCA_032355705.1 Rubia peregrina
TCTCCACCACTCAATTTACTTTTCTTAAACATTGTGCCTTTTTGTTGGGAGCCAATGTTAAGAAACCAGAGGGAGTATATTGTAAGGAATAATGAGAATAATTGTGGCTTATCCAAATGGTAGCTCTAACACTCTATATGTATGAATTGTATTTACGTGGAAAAGTCTATTTTAGCCTTAGAGAAAGTCTCACGAAAGGCGGTTTGTCCATAACGTTATGGACATGCCCATGACCTTCTTGCAATTAATAAAAATATATCCAAAAGAGTGGGCTAAACCCATTAGTTCAAATTTGAAAAATTAGATACAATATGGAAGCATGGACATGTGCGTCTACTCCTCATCGGCGCCACTGTCTTCCTTCTCCTCCTCGACGCCACGTCCTTCCTCCTTCTCCCCGGTGCCACCACCTCCCTCTTCATTCTCGGTTCCATCGTCTTCTCTCTCCGGCGATCTATCTCTTCTCTCTCCGACAATCTCTTAGTCTCTTCTCCGCCTCTTCTTCATTTCTCTATTGCCGCTTGTTTCTTCGCCTCTTCTCCGCGTTTCTCTACCTCTTATCCACGATTCCCCGTCCGCTCGTTTATGCAATTCTTCTTCGGCGTTGCCATTGGTATTTTTGTTTTTTTGTTGAGTGTTGGATAGGCATAATTTTTCCGTGTTTTGAGTTTTTGTGCGTTTTTCTATGATCGAATTTTTGAATGTCCTCTTGTTGTTACAACAAACTTGTTGATTGTTTGTCTTGAATTATGAGCTGCATTTGTTTACTTATATGTTGCAGCTGTTATTATCAAGTGTGTACCCATTAGTTATATTGTTAATGGCTTTTTCTTCTTATTTTTTTGCTGATTGTTCGTTTTGAATTTTGAGGTGCATCTGTTTACTTGTATGATGCACCTGTTAGTATTCAGTATGTACTTGTTAGTTACACTGTATGTATTTTTATTTTCATTTGTTGATTGTCCGTTTTGAATTAGGAACTACACATGATTACTTATATGTTGCAGTTGTTAATATCCAACGTATATTTGTTAGTTTTACCGTAAATGATTTTTTATATGTTGTTGATTGTTTAATTTGAATTATGAGTTGCATCTGTTTACTTATATGTTACATTTGTTAGTATCCGGTGTATATTGTTAGTTGTACTATGTATGACTTTTATTTTCATTTGTTGTTTATTGTTCATTTTGAATTAGGAATTCCATCTGTCTTCTTATAAATTGCAACTATTTAGTATCTAATGTGTATGGCTTTTTAGGAGTTGTACATAAAATTGAAGTGGTTTTAACTTTAATGAATCGAAAAATACTGAACACTGGACTCCACAAGACGTTCCAGCACGGGAAGGATTTGTATGAAAAAGACACTGAATTCGAGAAATTCAAAAATCCATTGGAGATTAATAACTGATTCATTGTATTAGAAATTGTTAGTTAATCTAGATAGGAACATTGTTGTAATTGTAAGTTCCCTAATGGGAAATTTATGTCACGAGTACTTGTAGTATTTATCATGTATCTTGCCCTTTGCTCAAGTTTTCAGAGTCCCTCCCATGTATGAAACTGACAACATTTACAAGATTTTTATACAAAGTATGCAATGCTCTTACACATGTTTCTTTCATGCTCACAAAACTTTTAGTGGTACTTCTCTAATTAAAATCAAGAAAAATTGATCTTATGTTTGAAAATGAATAGCGCTTTTAATGTAATCAGTACACATTGTAAGATATTAAATGCACTTCATATGAAAATTTTGATTTTTTTTACAAAATTATGTAACCTCTTTTCTGTATACTATAAGAAATGCCAGTTGCAGACTAACATATTCATGTTTTAAAAAACAAAAAACGATTCATAATGTAACATATACACTACCTCATGACAAAGTTTTGCTATTCATAAAAGGAATTGACATTTTTAAATCAGGTGCGTGTTTTTGTTTAAACTATACATGTTGTAAAGTAATTAATGCGCAGTTAATATGAAAATTTTAAATTGGTAAATTTTAACTTAATTTATACATGATCTTCTGGAAATATTTCATAGTTCATATTAACAGTTTTTTAAAATAGGTGTATGTTGTAATACAAGCGAAAAGTATTGTAAGATAAAAGGTGCATATTATATACAGAAATTTTTAGCAGTATTTATTTTGTTTTTTTTGAATATTTGCAACATGTTGTTTACATGTTTATAACGGAAGAATTCATTCATTCAAAAGTTCAACAAAAAATTCATTTACATCGAAAGCAATTCATCAACATAAACTCATTCTAATGGGGAAAAAATCATATATTTGACACTATTAGGCAAAAAAAAAAATCCTCTTGAAACTAGAATTCATTTGTTTAAAATTGAAATTAGTTGATGTAGATCTTGTTGTGGGGGCAAAGAGCTCATTGTAAATTTCATCGGACACTCAACGTTCATTTGAAAATCTCACAAGAAAAAAAAATGAATCGATCGGAGAAGGATTTGGTCGGCTGGGAGATGTTAGATTTGTAGAGAATAGAGATTGAAGTTTGGAAAAGAGATTGACATTTGGGAATAGAGATTGAAGTTTAGGAATGGATATTGGAGGGAGAAGAATGGAAAAGGGAGAAGTTGTAGAGGATGGGGTTGGGCGTCAATTTTGGGGAAGAAAGAGATGGCTTGATTGATATAACCCGATATTTTCAATCGCACTCGCGAATTTTGTTTAATTCACGTTAGTTGCAAATTGGTCCCTGGCTTGTCCATAAGCTTATGAACATGCCGCCTGTAAGGAGACCCAATCCTATCCTTATACCCTAATACACCCCTCAATATTTACGGGGTGCCAGAACGGATAGATTGGAACGATGTTTACAAAACAACTCACTAGAAAAACCTTTGGTAAAAATATCAGAAACTTGTAACTGTGTAAGAACATGTCGAACCCAAAGACCTCCATGTGCAACCATTTCATGAACAAAATGATAGTTTACATCAATATGCTTGCTAGAATTATAATGAATCGGATTGGAAGCAAGGTATGTTGTAAAAACATTAGCACAATAGAGAGTAACATGATCACGAATAAGTTACCCCAAATCAGTAATAAGCTGACAAAGCCAAATTGTTTTAGCCGTAGTGTAAGAAACAATCCTATTTGCAGCTTCGGTTGAGGATTTTGACACAGTAGGTTTCTTCTTAGAGTAGCAAGAAATCAAATTCTTTCTAAGAAAAATGGCATAAATAGTGGTAGAATGATGTCTGTCAAGACAACCGGCCCAATCTGTATCAGAATAAGCCACCAAAAATGCAGGAGAGCTCGTCGAGTGGAGAAAAATACCAAACTCCAAGGTACCATGCAAATACATGAAAATTCTCTTCACAACATGAATGTGAGTAGTATGGGGAGCACGCATAAACTGAGAAACCATATTAGCATATGTTAAAACATGACTTGAATATGAATCCTTTTCTATTTTGGATTTATTATTGGGTAATTTCAATTCCATTTAGGAATATTATTAGGCTAGTCTTATTCCACTTTGGTTTAGGATTATGTAGTTTGAGAGATCTACATAAAATCTCATCTGGGTCTATTTGTAATATGCCTGAGATTTTGAAGACAATTGTTATGGTCTGAGAAATCTCTTCTGAGTCTTTTAATAAAAATCGTTTCCATTTCGTAGAAGCTAACACATTTTTAGTGAAACACGTAAAATTCTCTCTGTTTTTCTTTAATTATTTGTTTCTTAAATGCACATGTCATAACAAATTGGTATCAGAGCTGGTGATCGGTCGACATAACGAAAAAGATGTCGGTTTTGAATGTGAAGATTGACAAATTCACTTGGGGAAACAGTTTCAGTGTTTGTCAAATCAAGATGCGTGCTTTACTGAAGCAGCCAGGTTTGTGGGTGCCATTGGCTATGGTGGAATCCAAGTTTCAAGTAGTATTTAATGAATGTTAGAATAAATTGTTAGGACTCCAATAAGGAAACTATTATTTTTTTCTTAACTCGTGTTATTGTGTTTATGGTGGTGTTAGATTAGTATTGCTTGGATGTGTTATCAGGAGATGTATTCAACAAAATTTTGTGCTTTAGCATATTTATGCAAGGAATTTGTGGATGTAGGGTTAGATTTGGGCCACAAGGAGGAAAGCAAGAGGGCTTTCAACCCTGGACAATAGATTAGGGAACAGACCTTTCCCGAGGAACATTCATAAGGAACGGTTGAGGCATATCCTCAAGGAGGTTACTTGATTAAAGTCTCAGATGACGACTCTGGAGACCCATTGGTAAGTTCCATGTAGTATTTAATGAATATTAGAATAACTTGTGGGAATGACAATAAAAAAATGTGCCTATTCATTTTTTATTCTTAAATTTGTGTTATTGTGTTTATGATAGTATTAGATTAATATTATTTGGATGTATTTTGAGGAGATGAATTCATTAAAATTTTGTTCTCTAGCAGATTGATGCTAGATAATTGTATTTGTTAATGTAGGGTTAGGTTCGGGCCACGAGGGAAAGCAATGGGCTTTTAGCCCTGGACGAATGCTTAAGGAACAAACCACTCCTGAGGAACGTTCATAAGGAATAGTGGAGACCTATACACAAGGAGGTCATTTTGGAGTCACTGATGGCGACTGCTGGGACCCATCGGTAAGTTCCATGTAGTCTTTAATAAATGTTTGCATAAGTTGTGAGGACACCAATAAAGAAACTATGCCTTTTGATGATTTTTTCTTAAATGCTTGTTATTGTGTTTATGGTAGTGTTATTTTAGTATTTTTGGATGTGTTATTAGAAGATGAATTCATAAAAGTTTTGTGCTTGAGCAAATTTATGCTGGTATTTTTGTTTGTGGAGGTACGGTTAGGCTTGGGCCACAAGGAGGAAAGCAAGTGGGCTTTCAGGCCAGACTGATGCTTAGGGAATGACCACTCCCGAGGAGCGTTCATAAGGAACAGTGGAGACCTATTCACAAGGAGGTTATTTTTGGTGGAGTCGCGGATGGTGACTCCGGAGACCCATCGGTAAGTTCCATGTAGTTTTTGATGAATGTTAGAATAATTTATGAGGAAGCCAATAAAGAAATGGTACCTTTTTCCCCTCTTGAATTCATGTTATTGTGTTTACGGTGGTGTTACATTAGTATTGTTTGGATGTGTTATTGGGAGATGAATTTATCAAAGTTTTGTGATTTAGCAGATTTATGCTAGATATTTGTCTTTTTGGATATAGGGTTAGGTTCGGGTCAAAAGGAGGAAAGCAAGTGGGATTTCAGCCCTGGATTGATGCTTAGGGAATAAACCATTCATGAGGAACATTCATAAGGAACGGTGGAGAACTATCTATAAGGAGGCTATTTTGGGTTGAGTCACCGATGACGACTCCGGAAACCCACCGGTAAGTTCCATGTAGTCTTTAATGAATGTTGGAATTAGTTTAGAGGACGCCTATCATGAAATGGAGCCTTTTGATTTATTTTCTTTAATTCATGTTATTGTGTTTACGGTGCTGTTACATTAGAATTGTTTGGATGTGTTATATGTCTACTACATATACTAGCCCTAGGCTTCTAGGGTTTCGTAAGTAGCATAATGTAGATTTTGGAAGTAGTTAGGTAGGAAGGGAGGAAAGGAGAAAGAATCTCTATAGGGTTCTTCTTCCTCCTTCATTTAGTTCTTAGATCCATGAAATTTAATTATATGAATGCCATGGATTTCATAGTAGTAGAGTAGTTTTTATCTTGGGGTAGTATTTGTATTCATGACATGATTTATGATTTCTGACATTCTAGATTACCCATTTTCTATGCCCTATAAATATTTGTGTATGATTTTTAGTTTTTCGTTCATGTATTATTTATACCATGACATGATATATGATACATCCACAATACTATGCATAGTGTAATATCGTGCTAGGCTATAAAATGCTATCTTGGGAGTGTTAAACTAACAACCCTGTAGGCTCAAGATACTAAGAGATGAGTGCATTCATGCTACCTTGAACAGTATCCATATGAAAAATGTTAATTCTAATTGGCTAGTTGTGTAAGTGATTGCATGTTAGGAGATGAGGGATCGGGGGTCTCCGTATTGAAACTCCTAACGAGAGAAAACCCTTAGCTTACCCCGATAGATAGGCATTTTATTTTGTAGAGACTAGGGTTGTATTGACCCTAGAGTTATTACGAGATGCCAATTCCTTTGCCTCTCTAGGCCTAGGGTTGGTGTATATAGTGGAGTACCTAAAACATTTTGTCTTCACTCCCACATTCAAAAGTTTCTACCTACGTAAGAATTAAATCCTTTAAGCGGGGCATTAGCACTAGTAGTGATATTACGAGGATGGAATGTGAAGTGAAAAGGATTGGAGTGCATCCCTAATTACGGAGGCGATGAGAGAGTTTTGAAGGGAATTAAACCTTTGTGTGATAGACATGGGAATTCCCGGCCATCTCCACACTATTTGACGTAGGCATCGTAGAATAGGTTTATATTTCTATTTGTGATAGAATTTAGGATCAAGTCATTAAAACAGTCATGTTACGTAATGATGTGGTATTCGCGGTCAGAAAAGATAACCGGTGATCACCGTACTGTAAGCGAGAACCTGCAAGAAAAGGTCTCAGAAGTGATTCCGGGGAAAGAGCTTAGAATTTCTCAGTCTAGTGTCACTTACCTGAGCCAGTGTTTCCCTCCTTGTATATATAGACCGCAATCATGGCCCAGTATTGCTAGGGTTTGAGATCGTGAGTTGCATCGTTGTTGCTATAATTTTGGTTAGTGGTTGAGTCTTGGACGTGACTCCACCTTTCTCGATTTGTGGTTGAGTCCTCTTAGACATGAATCCGCCTTTCTTGGTTTGTGGCTGAGTCTTCTTGGAGATGACTTCACTTTTATCGGTTCGTGGCTGAGCCTTGGATATGACCTAAAGGCTAATAGCTTCTAACTCGTGGTCTAGGTATACATCATAAGCCCTCCCATCCATGAAGTCTATTAAACACTAAGCGACGACTATGTTCGTGGAATTTGTACGAACTATTTTTTATGTTCTAAAATGTAGTAACATGTTCGTTGTCACAAAAACTTGTATTGTGTTTCTTGGCTATACTTGCGATTTTGTTGGGATGTCTAACTTTTGAATTTGAAAGTGTAAAACTTCTGATAGGCTTTAGCTGTTGCAATCTTGTTACACAGAGCTGATATTCTCTCCTCATTATTTGCTACGCTATTCCATCTTTTCTCACTTGCCGTTATCTTTTCTTCCATTATAAATGCTTCAAATTTGTTAACTTAACTCTGACCTTGTTCAGTATATCTGATGTGTCCATATTATACCATTGTTTTGGGAATATTTTTACTCATTTTGGTAGGCTTTTGTGCTTTAGATACTCTATTTTACCTTGATATCCTATTACTAGAGTTAGGAGCGACATAATAGCTTTTTTCACTTGTAATAAGGATTCCGTGAGATGAGGTAATTGTTGAAGATTTGAGGACCTTGAAGACTCCATTTTGAAGACTATGAAGACTTTTGAAGACCCGAAGAAAGAAAGAAGAGACAACTACATGAAGACCAAAGAGATAAGTCACTTGAGGGCAGAGTACTCTGGTCGTCGCGAGTCACGACGGATGTGTCGCGAGTCACGACGGATGTGTCGCGAGTCACGACGGATGTGTCGCGAGTCACGACTACTTTTTGGGATTTTTGTACTATAAATACTCATTTCTTTTCTCTTTCTTCTCCAACTCTTCTCTCCTGATTTCTTCTCAAAAAACCCTAGGTTTTCTTCCATTTCCTATCTTAGTTTCATCTTGAATTCATATTTGATTTTCTTGTGTTAATTAGTATGAACTCTAGTATTTAAACATAACCTTGGGAGCAATTGATTAGGCTTCCAAGACCATGTCTTGAGATATATTTATAAGCTATTTAATGCTTTGCTATTGTGCATTTATTGTGTTGAAATTGGTTGTTGAATTCATTTATGATGTTGGAAGTTTGATTATATGAATATCTTGTATGATTATATGTTAGGGTTTGAAGAAAGTAGCTAATTCTTCCCTCTTTGATATGAAATCCAAAAGTATGATTTAGGGCTTCTAATATTGTAGATGATTTGATGAGTGCTAGGTAAATGTGGTGATATTGAATTGTTCGTCATGTTTATTTGTGTAGCAAATGAGAGAAATTAATGAGCATTGGACGTTCTTAACTAATCTTGTGTAAATGCATGCATTGGTTCAATGCTTAGATACAGTGTAGTGTTTATAAGTGTTACCAAGCTCGTTGATTCTTTGAGCTTAATGCCATTAATGTGATACCTTTTGGCGTTGAACGACCAAAGGGGTCATTAGTGAGGTTCACCGAGAGATGTCGAATTCACTCTCGTAAACTACTATCAAAGAAGAATGGGATATTTATTTTCACAACAAGTAGTAACGGTGTTGAATAGGTTATATGTTCGATGATAGATAGAAGGCTTGGAAGTATAAGTCAATTGCCCCCAAAACTCCATAATTCGTACTTAATCCCGTTTTAGTAATTGTATGCTTTATTAGTGTAACTTGTCTTTAAATGGTTAACTTAGAAAAATCCGAAACAAAACCCCCCTTTTAAGTGCTTTTATATGTATGTATATTTATATATCTAGCATAGTATTTGCCATTTTTTGAGCAAACACTTAAGAATATCCACCGTCTCTATGGACGATCACGACATGCCACTAGCTACTTAGTTGTAGTTAGTAAGAAATAAGGGCTTAAAAATTATATCTTTGAGAGGTATGGCGATGCCCTCCCAGTATCACCTGTTCATATACTACCACCTTCTCGTATTCCACAAAAGGTAACTTAATTTTTGTCAGAAATCCATCATTGTATTTCTGGCTGATTTAACGCCTTTTTTAAAAAACTTTTCAGTGTCTTAAATTAAATTATGTACTTTATTGATTCCTTAAACGTTTCAATCCTTCATCTTCTTATACTCTTTTTATTGTACCTATGTATCGTCATTCTCTGCTAACTCGTAAGTTTCTCTGTGTTTACTCTTGTTTCCCTTTCTTAAAGGATTTTCGCAATCGTGAATTTGTGCGGTGTCTCCACTCTATCAATTTTGTTCATTTTTGGCTTGGAAGTTCTCTGATTGTCTTCTCCGACGTGTATTCTATGTTTCATTTCCCCCCAAACTTTTACCATAATATATAGTCTGTATTTTGTAACTCTAATTAATAGGGATTTCCTCTAAATCCTAGGAGTTATCTCTGTCCAAATGTCTACCCCTAGTCTTTCTGATTTTTCCATAGAGGATGTCCGGGTTATGATGTTAGCTCTGGGGAGAATTCCAATCATCCCACCTGTTCTTCTTCCATTAATATCATTCTTTCCGAATACTGCTTGGAAAATATTAAAATGATTTTTCTTTCATGTCTTCTTTTGAGCTTAGGGATCCTGTTAACTTTGAGTGTGTCCGCACTTCTCCTGCTAGCCACATATCTTGCTATTTAGAATATCTTAAATTTGGACATGTTTTTCATCTCCCTTAGCATGTCCTAGATTTGCTTCTATTTTATCAAATCACATTGTCTCAGTTTTACACTAAGGGTATCGCTATCATTATAGGTTTCCACCATGTGTGTACCCAAGACAATGTCCCCTTTTCGATCGACTTAATCTGTAGCTTGTATCAGCTTCACAAGGTGAAAAAAATCGTCCGATGAATTCACATTTTATCTCGTTATTCCCACTGTTGAGCTCGTCAGTGGGTTCTCTAGTAATTGTGCTATGTGGCTTAATTTTTTTATATGTAAAACTAAATTAAAAGTGCGAATGGACCATTCCAGTTTGGAACTATAATGTTCCCAAGTCCAAACTTCCTAAGCTGGGGGCTCAACTTAATGCTACTTCCGAGGTTGTATTAAAACTCAGCTAAAACTTGATAGGTCTTTTCCATGCCAAATTTGAGAGCGAAGGTGTTTGTTTGCTGTTATCTTGTGGTTTCATTTTGTCATACGTGTTATTTTATCCTTTATTTTTCATACTGCCCAATTATTTTTGCATTTTTGCCTAACTTATGCTTTATGCTGAATTGCAGATATGGATCTAGTTAGACGTCCCCTTCACAGGAAACTTATTCCTGATAACGAACTTGAAAAGATGAAGGCCTTACCCGTCCAACTACATAACACCATTGCTGATGAAGTCTCTCGGGAGTATCTTACTGTATCAAATTCTCAGTTAATACCTACTAAAGGTAAGGTATCAAGGGGGAGGGGGTGAGTAGATGTAGATGATGTAACTACTGCCGCTAAAAAAAGAGGAGAAAGAAAGGGGCTGGTGGTTTGTCTTCTGCCTTGGGGCCCCTTGAGAAAAAGGTTTGCACTAGTTAATCCCGTTCTAAGCCTCGGCTTTGAAGTAATAACTCTTTGACAGAAGGGACTGTTCCTGCCACTCTCTCTAAAATCTCTCTTCATGAATCAATAGCCGTGGTATGTTTTCTATAGCTTTAAAAATGGTTTTGTCTTAATTTTGTAGTCTTTTTATTGCGATGTCTGAGTGCCATTTTTGTTTTTGTCTTTTTCTGGAAATGTCATGAGATTGGTGAGAGTTTTGATATTTTTAGTGAGAGAGTTGCTAAATTTCCAAGGAAGACAGTTCCCTGCTGGAGAAGTATAAGGCTAATTAGAAGGAGGTCGAGGCCATAAAAACCTTCTTCAAGATGTAAAGAAACATGCATAGACCGCTGAAGAAGAAGCTAAAAGGCTCCACTCTAAGTTGGAGGAGATGAAGACTAAGGGTGTTGCTTTGCCTAGCTACCCCCAAGTTCTTGTGACCAACTTTTCAAAATGAAGACTTTTTCAACCTTTTGTAGGATATTTCTAGTTCTGATTGTAACATTGGTTGGTGTGAGGCTTTGGTGGACCCTCGGAAGGTGAATCCTACCTTGAAAGCGAAGGGATTGCCATGAAAACTTTTTTATTCGTACCTTGAGGGCTAGACGCTTAGAAGTCGAGTTGAGTATACCCTGCGGGCTAGATGCTGCAATTCGTGCTACATAGGTGGTTGGGCGAGATTCCATCTGTGTTAAAGATCCAATATTTCGCAATCCAGAGTCTTTGCAAGGAGATTCATATCAATCTTGACGTGCTAATCTAATTTTCTTGGCTGAAGCAATATCAAAAATTATTATTTTATCTAATCTTACCAAATCTAATTCTAATCAAAATAAAACTGAATATTCTAAACACTAATCAAATATTACCATAACTCTTCTAAGCCAACATGTCCAAGTTTATGGCTTCATTAATAATAATAAAAAATAAACTAAAATGATCACACTACCTCATTAAAAAATCAATGGAAAAAGAGTATAGTGTTAAACTCCAAAAAATATTAAACTAAGAAAATGATAATATTTTTGTGAGGTTTCTTAGATCTGGCTATTTCTATATGTTTGTGATTATTATATTGGTTTGTTCTTTATGTTATTGTTAATTCCATGATTGTCACACTAAGATTAACACATACCGTAGTCTACTTTCATATTGGTGCAATTATTGATATCTCCCGGAGAAGGAAAGTTAGATGTGCTTGGGATAACAATAGTCCAGAACCGTGTGGGTGTGTTGACTCGCCCCTTCCCGAGCATCGTTAAACAAGAGAGGAAGATGATTAGGGCTCAGAGATAAGATTTATATGGTCCCATTCCTAATACTATACTACCAGCAATGGTAGATAGCAGTAAGCACTGGGGGAATCCACAGTGATGTTAGGAATCTAATAATCAACTAAATACAACCGTAGTCAAGCCGTCAATCCGACCATGTGTTAGGAATAAATAGTTTTGTGAAAACAGTCATTGGGGGGATTTTTAACTATCAACTACAAGTATGCAATTAACAGAATAAACAATATAAACTAACACTCAAGGAATATTTGCGTAGCATGGTCAATGTTATTTCGATCATCGATTTCATCAAATACATAAACATAACCTCATTCTAGTGTTTGTGTCACGTGGTGCAAACAATGGTTAAAACATCCCCCAATCTGTCACATAGAGGTGTGTGTATAAAATATTTCATCAGCCTCTCATCCGCAACTAGAGGAGTGCAACAACGGCTATGGCTCATTGCGCATGTCATATTCTTCACCTTATGATTAGGTCCTGGGTAGAACACTATGAACGAACTACCCCTAGGCCTAAAAATGCCTAGGAAGTAGCCGTCTTATCAATGGCTCTCGGATATACAAAAATAATCCTATTTTTCTACCCAATCTATCTCTACCCGTAATCCTCCGAACCTCTTTGGTTGGATAACTAGGTGCATGGTTGATCGTGACGATTAATAATAGTAACCTTTGTGCACACCGCCAGTTCCAGACTATCATCACCCCAAGCACACCTAGGTTTCCTTAACCAGGAGTAGCAATAGTGCACAAACATTAAAGTAGACTTGGTTGTATGCCAACAAAGTGTGACAATCATGCAATTCACAAGAATATTAAGAACAACCAACATAATAATCACAAAACACATAGAAATAGGTAGATCTAGAAATTTCACAAAATAAACATCAACACATGAATACAAATATAATCCCCAATTTAGATCCCTACTCTTTAAGCATTGAAGCTAAGTATGTCATTGGATTCAATACCTTTGGGCAAACAAAAAATAAAAATATGAAAAGAAAGGAACCTAGAGAGAAGGAAAAGTGTTTTATCTCTCCAACTTACTAGTAAGATCTAAAAATAAGTATAAACCTAAACCCTAGAAGAAAAAGGTATATATATAGTAATAGAGAATTGGGCCTAAAAATAGGCCTAAAAGTGGCCAAAATTCCTAGCAGACATTACTCGTGTGGGGGGGGGGGTGCCTCGTGACATGGCCCATGCAGGCCGGCCTTTGAACGGGCCATGGCGTTCGTGCTAACGCAGGACGCTGGCTCTAGCATGGGCCATTCCACCTCGTGCTAGCGTAATCCATGGTGTTTGTTTTGCTCGTTTGGCGCACCGCATTGGCTAGAACCTCCATTTACTTAGTACCTCGGTGCACCCCTCATTTTTCTTCATGCCCCGTAGGCGGTTCTTGGAATTGTAACTTGAAACGATATGGGCCGTGTTAAATGGAACGTCCCGCTCCCATACTTAGCCAATTTTTGGAGTTAAAAGGTTACTTTGAATGCACGACCGGCCAAAAAGGGAACCTCTCATGTTGGCATGCCAGGTGATACGCACCATGTCAAGGCACCCTGAAATGGGCCATGACAAGTTACATGGGCCGTTCTAGCTTTTGGCTCGTGCCGGGCTTGTGCAGTCTGCGCTTGCCATGGCTGATTCGCTTGGCCAACATCTTTGCTCTGCTACGGATGAACCGTTGGTCCGATTTGGGAGTTCTTGTAGTTAATTTTATAGCGCTCGAGAAGAGTAATAAAATGGTGACAATATCAAATGCTGATTCTACTCTGAATTTTCCATGAAATATTTGCAACCTCGAATAAGGATCCGTCCATTTCTCCTTTGACCTTCTTGAACTTTGAATCCTCCTTTCTTGGTCCCAATTAATCTACTATCACAATTTTGAGTCCATGACCTTCAATCTACTACCATCCTTGTGAATAGCCTTAGATATTTTCTACCATCATTGCAAATGGGCTTCAAATATCTACTACTACCCTAGCAGATGACCTTCTACAAAAGGAAATGAAAAAGCACTCACGAGCAACCAACTAATGAGATCAAAGAGGAAGATCTAGGTACCTGTGAATACAAAGTGTCCATTAGCTTCAATTAAGTCTACAAAACATGGGATTTCTACAAGAAAATCAATAATGACCATCAAAACCCTTTGTCGTGAAAATTTAACTACAACTAGAAATAAACCAAAAAAAAGATGATAATAAATGTGTTAAATGCATAAGATAATGCTTGCATAATGGTTCACATTAACCCCCCCCCCACTTAAACCTTTAATTGTCCTCGAGTAAAAAAAAAGAAA
>JAULKK010284202.1:0-13992 GCA_032355705.1 Rubia peregrina
AAATGAAAGGATACGAATTGCACCCAGTACGTTGGCAGATTAGAATATAATTTAAACATGTGAGAGAGTGACGATCTGTCTAAATAATATACACTAAATAATATATTTATCAAAAGATGAGAAGCAATCGGTATTAATTTGATACCCATAATTACCCTCCTTCTTTTGATGAGTGGAAGAGGACTAGGGTCAGGGAGGCTCGGAATCACAAAAATGAGGAATCACACAAATATTGTAATGTGCAGCAGGCAGCAGGGTAATTTGAGAAAATTCTTTATTTGGTGCTACAGTGATGCTTGTCGGATGCAATAGGGGAAGTCGCTTTCAGAGAATGCGAATTCAGGTTATTTTTATTTATTTTTTAAATCTGAGACATATTCTCCCGTGACATTTGCATTTTCTTGTCCTCCTTCTATTTTTTGGTTTCGTCACGTACTATGCTGCTTAATCAAAATGCAGAGCTCCCTTCATTGTTTTGTCCTTGAAAAAAATGAATACTTTAACATAATGAGGTGGAAACAGCCCTTGCGAACATATAGCGGATTTGATCGAGTCGAGAACCACTAACGAATGTGATAGAGTCGAGTAGGAGTCAGTTGTTGCTCGTTAAACAAGTCAATAACGTCGTTAAAATTGTTGAATTTACTGATAACATAATATATTTGAATTATGTATTTGTATAAAAAAAAGGTAAAATATAAAAACCAAACGTATGATAGTACAAAAACCATATATCTGATCATTTGCACCGGTGAGAGCATATTAGAATTTAGAGAGAGAAAATGTTTAAATTTTTTGACAATGTTTTGTTTCGTGGACCGAATTGTTTACCTGGACAACTCAGTAAAAACCCTACGAATAGTATTCGCATTTCGTTTTGGTTACCTGAAATTCTTTGACATTCTTTTTCTTGAGGTTGAATCTTTCAATCCATCACGTATTGGTATTGGTGGGTTAATGTAATTCCCCCGAGTTTTCCCTTGACATGAGCACACAGTACTTTTTTAGTAATGACTCTATTTTTCTCTCCTGTTGCGTGTTTTTTTATCTGAACCCCAATTTATTAGCATTTCGTTTGTAGAGGTTCTTCAATTCTTGCAGCGTGTTTGCTAGTCCATTGAAACATTACATGCCGATTTCTTTTAAATTTGGTAGATTTTCATACTCTGCAGTAATTGCAACTTAATCGTTTGAGTTTGGTTTAAAACAGTACATATTTAAAATAAAACGTACATGTTATATTTTACTTCTTAGTGTTTTCGGTTAAATTTTTTATGACTCTTAACATGTACTGAGGTTTCATATTCCATGAACAAAAAGCTTCATATTTTATCAATAAAAAAGATAGTACGTATGATTTAAAACCTTTCATTACCACTGAAATACATTCAGGTTTTAATGAATCTGATAGTGGATTGAAAGGGAGATGAATTTGTCAGAGTTCATACCTTCAAGAAATATATTAGCAACAACAACAATTTGTTACAATTTTATTTTATTTTTAAAAAAACATTCTATTACAAATAAATTCATTCGTAATTTTCTTCCCTAATATTACGTTGTGTTTCCTTAACAAGTTTTGTTTTTTTGTTGTCACGTGTGTATAAATAAACACGTACGGTACGTACGCGGAGGAAATACTACGCAGGCATTGGTTTTGGGTCAGATAATGAAGTGGGTATAAAATAATTCAAATTTTACAAATACGATAAATCACACTTATTATTATTATTCTATCTTGTTTAGGGTTTAGGTGTACTGGTAAGAGATCCTAATGGATCATTAATTAGGGCAGAATCCTTCTATACTGTCTCTTCCTCATCAATCGGAGCTGAACTAAAGGCTATTATCTCAGGTTTGAAAATTGCAACACTCTTTAATTCTAACATTATCGTAGAATCGGATTGTCTACTGGCAGTGAATATGATTAATGATCTAAACAAAGCCAATTGGGATGTTACCCTGCTGCTTGATGAGATTCATAACCTGATGCTTAACTGCTCTATTCATCACATCTATAGAGAGGCTAATAAACCTGCAGATGCCATTGCTAAACTATCTTTGGATGAGGGTTTTCATAGAAACTGGGACATGGATACACTACCAACACAGATTAGGGGATTATTAACTTTAGATCAGATTGGAATCTCAGATTTAAGAGTACAAAATGTTCCTATTTCTAAGAATGGATTCTGCTGATTTCATCTTGGCCTCCTTTGCAGATATGCGGACCTGGTTCTGTACACGGAGCTACTGGCGAGATGCGACAACCAGCATCAACTCGTTTGTTATACTATTATATACTCAACATGACCATACTAGGAACTACTGGCGATCTGTGGCACACTTTTTGGATAGCAATATGACCATAATTTTTTATCGGTCTAGGAAAAGATTTGATTACCCGAATAAACAATTTGTTTATTCTAGTACTCAAATCTCTTCCAATCTACTCGATGTATATATAGGGAGAAATACGGCTTCCGAAAGTTCACACGGGGGTGGAGGCTTTCAGGGAGAATACTTCTACCTATTCACTAACAATCTTCATAACTCAATAGCTTACTTTTTAGGTATTATCTACATCTCTGTAATCTATAACATCTTATTATTCTTTCAATTTCGGGTTTGGGGTGCCCATTAATCCCCACATTCCCTGCGGGGAGTGACCGTTTATAAAAAAGAATCAAGAGCATATTGTTGTAAAAACAAATCTTAGCTTCATCCATTCTCTATCTATTATATTCTCCAAAATACAAATTCCTCCATCACACTAAAATTGCTTAATTATTTTTTCAAAGTCAAATTTTGTAAACTTTGATCATAAATTTCAACTAATCTCAAACACCATATAATAAAAATTATTTGTTTGGTGCTGTCAACCGGGAATATTGAAGTCATTTTGACTAACCTAAACCCAAATTGTCCAAAAATATAACATACTAATATTATAATATGTTATATGATTTTAATTCTTTACTATATATAATCAATCATAACTTGTTAAAATATATAACTTTTTAAAATATACTCAAAACCATAAATATCTCATACTATATATCACTAAAAAAATCAAATAAACACATAATCTAAAGGTAAAGTTTTGGAAAATACCGTCTTTCCATGGACTTATGAAAGAAGAGATTTAAGTAGAATAATAAAAGGTAAAAGGTCTTATTTGCAATATTAAAAATTTATTATGCAATGTGTAGTAGTTATAAAGTTCATAACCCGATTCATGCAACCCAAAAAATTTATCTTCATTTCTTCTCATTTGCACTTCAAACCTGGTCTTTCCATGATTTATGAAAATATCGTCTTTCAAGAGACGAACTCTAATCTAAAATAACAAAATGTTTAGATTTTTTTTTAATCAATGATAGAGTGTTTTTGATAGAAATATGTATACATATTATTTATTTATCATATATGACAAAGTCTTGTTTTAGATCGGCTAACTGTTAAATGAGGACATTTTAAAACTAGTGAGACTAATTAGGTCATTTGATATTTACTTTCATTTATCGCCATGAAATACACATAATTATCATAACATTTTAAAATGAATCTCAACATATAAATAATTAATTTTAAAAAATTTAATGACATATTATAAAAATAATCAGTTTTTATTGTATTCAATATTTAATGATTTATAACTAAATTAATTATTTCACTTCTATGACTAAACTTTAAATTTTAAGTTTAAATTTTTAAATGAACTTTGTTTTCAATTTAAATGTAAGACACAAAATGTACATCCTAATATTTTAATTAGTAATATCGCGCAATGCGCGATGGTACTCCGCTAGTCCTTAATAAAAGATATTAACGATCAAATATTTTTTGAGTCAACTGTTGAAAGTCAAAATTTGCCGCTTGAATTGGGACAGATGGAGTATAATGTAGCTGAAATTTCTGGTTTAAATATGAAGGTTCTGTTTCAAGAAGGGGGGTTATAGTTATTATATTTTGAAACTAGAAGAATGCAATGACATGTATAATATATAGTATAAGTTTATGTTGGAGAATGTATTCGTAACATTTGTTTGTGCAGCTAATAATCGCGACATATTTTATTTTGTCACAAAAAATGCGGCATTATCGTAACATTTTTTCTTCTCCCTCTGTCCCATATGAATTTGCACAAGCACTATTCATTTAGTCAAAATTGATTGATTTGAAAAGTAAAAATTAAGTAATATATAAGATGATATATTATCATGTGGGATCTTGTTATGATCGCCGTAACATCTATTTTCTTAATATCAACTTTTTATTAATTTTAAAAGTGCACAAGTAAATATATCAACGATCAAAAATAATTTTGGTCAACTTGCAAAAGTTAACATGTGCAAATACAGTTGGGACGGAAGGAGTAATAACACTTGTTTAAATGTAGCTTATAATATACTAATGGAGTACCATCGCGCGTTGCACGATATTATTAATTAAAATATTATGATTAAGTTTTTGTACATGTCTTACATTTAAATTGGAAAAAAAGAATTTTATTTAAAACTTTAAAGTTTAGTCATCTAAGAAAAACTTTATGAGATAATTAGAAATCGTTAAATATTAAATACAATAAAATTTGATTATTTTTATAATATTTCATTAAATTATTTAAAAAGTAATTATTTATACGTTGAGATTCATTTTAAAATGCTATCATAATTATATGTATCTCATTACAATAAATAAAAGTAAATATCAAATGACCTTATTAGTTTAACTGATTATAAAAATGTACTCTTTCAATAGTTAGTCAGTCTAAAACAAGACTTTGTCATGTATAAATTAATAGATAAATAATATGTATACATATTTTTATCATAAGTAATCAATGTATCAAAAAAATTCAAACATTTTGTTATTTCAGATTATGTGTTTCTTTAAATTTTCTTCAATGATATATATATATATATATATTACAATGAGATATTTATAGTTTTAATTATATATATTTTAACAAGTTATGATTGATTATATATAGTAAATAATTAAAATTATTAACATATTATAATAAGTTATGATTGATTATATATAGTAAAGATTTAAATCGGTAACATATTATAATATTAGTATGTTATATTAGACAATTTGGGTTTAGGTTAGTCAAAATGAATTGAATATCCCCGATTAACAGCATCATTCAGAAAATAAATAATTTATATTATATGGTGTTTGGGAAGAAGGTAAAATATGCCATACAAACAATCATTGTAACTATTATTGTACTTACATTTTTCAAATTATATTAAAATGCTATACAACAAATTAAAAAAAATTACTCCCTTTGTTCCTCTATATTTGACACCATGCATATGTTTGACATCATGATTTTAGGTTTTTTTTTTGGTAAGTTGAAATGTATGAAAGAATTGAATGAAGAGAGTAACAGTTTTAGAGTTGGACTCCTCACGGGCGGCTTGTACATAAGTTTATGGACAGACCATTTATTTTTTTACCTTATATACTGCATTTGTTAAATTACGTACTAAATTTTAAAATTTTAAAAATACTTTTTATATTATATATTTTTATATTTTCACATTCAAATCCATATTATTACTTGTTTTAATTTTTAAAATACAATGTCTAATTTTTTAAAAAAATATATAACATTTAAGGTAAAATCACTGTGGACTGTTCATAAGCTTATGGAAAGACCGTTTTTCCTGAAACTTTCTCAAAGTTTAATTATTAGTGGTTGGAAGAGTAATGATACTCTCAATGAAAATTCATAGTGAAATATCAAAATGAGTGATGTGACATTGATGAAAAGACCAAATAATTAATCATATTCCTTAAAAATTATAACTAACCATGGATACATTAGTCATTTTTTCTAAGGACACGTTATTCACTTTGATGTTTCACTATGAGGTTTCACTGAGAATATCATTATAATTCAATTTTTGTCATAAAAAGAAATCTTAGAAAATCATAATAAAATGAAATGGGTGTCAAACTTTAAAAAAAAATGAAAAGGAGCATATAACTATATTATACATGTTAATGAGAAATTAAAATGTAAAATAAATTATGTTTTGATGAATGAAGGGAATTTATTTTAATTAGACTGATTAGGAAAATGGTAGTTTAGGTGCCCACTTCGAAATTATAGGTTTCATTTCTCTTTTTGCACCTAATAAAGATATAGATACTTTAGAATCAGGATTAAAAAAGAATATTCTTTCTGATTGGTTTTGTAAATATCATGTTCCATATTTGTTTTGTACTTTTGTGTCCCTTTGTACTCGCTATATATATCAATACACACATCCACACACTATTTTTTTTCTATCATTGTATCACTCAGGTCTCTTTAAATATTCCCTAACTTTTTACTGAAATTCGTCATGTTCTCGACATCACCTGCCGCCGCCCACCGCCATCTTCTTCAGCGCCGATCGTCATCTTTCAGATGATGCCAATTGCCACTTGTTTTCCAATCGCTTGCCGACGTCTTCACGCGCTGCTGATCGTCGCTACACGCATCGATCCTTGTGCCATCACTGGTAATCTCTTCCGTTTCTCTTATCTTCTCCATGCACAAATGTTAGGTCAATGGTCAACTACCAATCACAAGCTTGTTGTGTGGTTGGTGCGATTTGATTTTTCTTTCATGTTTGGAAAAAAATTGTTTGTTTTCATGGCGCTAAAGAGGTCGGATCTCCTTCTCCAGGCGGCGGTGCCTTGGCCGCTCCTACAGGTGGACGTTGCAGTAGTACTTACTAGTGTCAATGGTGTCATTGCCCCGGTTATCTTACTCATTTTTTGGAAGGTTTCTCATATATCTCGAGATGATATTATTAATTCTGCAGCTACGTCTCAGCCTCAGCAATATAATGATGCTCTTGATTGGTACATATATTCTGAAGCTACCAATCACATGACTACTACATCCTCCTATTTTGATAGCATTGCTCCTTATCATGGTAATCGTCGTGTTTATTTTGGCAATGGTTCTTATTTAAATATTTCTCATACTGGTGATTCTTGAATTTCTGATTCTCTTACTTTATATGTTATTTCATCATTAAGTAAGACTGGTTGTTTACCTGTTACTAGTTTGTCACATAAGCCTCATTTGTGTCCTTCTTGTGAGATAGTTAAAGACAAGAGTCTTTCTTTTAATGACAATTTAAAATGTGTACCACACACACTTGATTTATTTTATTGTGACCTTTGGAGACCCTTTCGTGTTGTCTCTCGTGTTGGGCATTGTTTTTATGTCATTTTCATTGATGTTTCTCTCGGTTCACTTGGTTATATCATTTGCGACATAAGTATGATTTTTAGAGGCTTACATGCATTTTGAGGCTCTGGTTGAGAACCAGTTTTCTATGTCCGTCAAATTAAGTTTTCCAAAGTGATGGTGGCACTAAGTTTCTGAGTCATTACATGCGATCACATTTTGCTTCTAAGCGTATTCATCATCAAGTTTCACATCCCTACACTGCGGAGCAAAATGGTCGTGCAGAGCAAAAACATCGTCATATTACTGAGACGAGATTGTTGATGCTCTTTCATTCTGGTCTTCATCGTTCTTTTTGGTATGATGTTTTCTCTACGGCAGCTTACAACATCAACAAGCTGCTAATGTCAGTTTTATCTGGTCACACTCCACTCTCTGTTATTTTTGGTATGAATCTTGATTAATCCATTTTTCATCCATTTGGTTGTCGAGTTTTTCCATATTTACGCCATTATGCTAAGCATTAGTTGGCACCTCGGGGTATGTCGTGCGTCTTTTTGGGTTACAGTTCACAGTATAAGGGTTATCATTGTTTTGATCCCGCCACAAAGATGGAGTGCATCACTCCCCGTGCTCGATTTGATGAGCTACTTGTTCCTGCAACCCATACTGGTTCTGTGACTGCTCCACCGTCACTTGATGTATTCACCTTTTCGAAACCTTCGTCTATGTCTTTGAATGTGTTTGAGCCATCAACATCAACCGATTCCCTCATTATTCTTGATGATTCTAATTTTCAATATGTACTGGGAACTCAAGCAGTTCCTGATCAATAGACATTATGTCTGTCTGTCGATGGAGCAGCTTCTCAGCTCATGTTGCCGCCACACACATCGCCGATGAGCTTACCTTCATCCACGCATGAGGTCTACGTGCCACTGATCTCTCATCTTGTAACTCCCAATGCGCCACCTTAGGATATGCATCTGCCTCATAGCTTTCCGGCATGGCCATCTGGTGCCTCTTCGTCACCGATTTCAAACTATGTATCACCTTTGTCGCACGAGTCCACCTCTCGCCATCCTATGGCTACTTGCTCTTGCAATGGGTCTCTTAGGTACAAGGATTTTTCTGATTATGATAATTCTGATTTATTGAGTGCTTTATTTTCTAAGATCGAGCTCCAGAGTCATCACTCAACTTAAGGATACTGAGTTAGTTGTTGCCATGGATTCCAAAATGGATGCACTTCGCAATCAGCAGACATGGATTTCGTTCCTCTACCTACTCCTGTTAATATTGTTGGCTCAAAATGGGTATACCATTTGAAGTATATGGCTAATGACTCGCTTGATTGGAACAAAGCGAGATTTTTTGCGCATGATTTTTTGCAACTTCCAAGTTTTGTTTATGATCATACTTTCAATCCTGTTGTAAAGGCTTCTACTATTCGTATTTATCTTGAGGTTATCTTCGTAACTGGCAGTTACGTCGATTGGATGTTAAAAATTCGTATTCAAATGGAGTTCTGGACTCATCAGTTTATATGGAGCAGCCAGCTGAATATAAGGACCCAATGCACCCAAACTATATATGTTGTGTACGCAAGGCCATTTATGGTTTGAACCAAACTTCCCGTAATTGGTTTCAACATTTCATCTCTTTTCTTGTTAGCCTGGATTTTGTGGTGCAACTCATCATGTACATGTTTATTTGTTTGTTCTCATGGACATGTCTCTTTGCTTTTTTTTTGTTGGTCTATATTGATGATATTATTGTTACCATGAATAATGGTTTTCTCATTCATAAGTTTATTGATCTGGTTAATCGTGAATTTAAAATTACCGATCTTGACACTCTACAGTATTTTTTGCGTTTAGAGGTTGTTTCTACTTTTGACGGCTTATTCCTTAGTCAAGCCAGGTATGCCAAGGACATTCTTTTGCATGCAGGGATGAAATATTCTACACATGTCGTCATTCCATTTATGGTTTTTTCACAGTAAGCCGTTTGGTAATCTCACTCTTTATCGGTCTTCAGTTAGTGCCCTTTAGTATCTATCGATTACACGTCCCGACTTGTCTTATGCTATGAATATGGTCAGTCAATTCATGCAGGCTCATACTGTGACCATGTCCAAGCTATTACATGAATTTTGCGCTATATGTGTGGGACTCTTCATTATGGGATTCAGTTTCCCGTAAATCCATCTACTTTACCAGTTCTTGGCTATTCTGATATCAAATGGCTTCGTTGTATAGAGACTCGTAGGTCCACATATGGTTATGCCATTTTCCTTGGTGGTAACATGGCATCTTGGAAAGCTAAGAAGCAATTAGAGTCTTGGGAGGCTATCGTCGTGCCTCTCAAAGATAGTAATTATAGGCCCAAATTGTGCGGCTAACTAATAGAATGCAAGTCTGGGTCATCTACAAGGAAAAGGAGGTTTTATCTAGTGTTAAGACGTAGTTAAAAATACACAACAGTATCAATCTACGTGTATAGTAACAAAGTCGAGGGTTGATTTTTGAAAACACTACAACTACTTTAAACAACTAAATTAACCAACAATTAGAAGAAAAAAACAATATAACTACGATCACACTATCACGAAAGATGTAATTGAGATGATAATGAGTCTTGACGCAATTGGTTTATATTTCTAGTCATCCTTTGATCATCGATTAATTATCCAATTTTTATGGATTAACCACATATTACGAAGAGCTTATCAACACCTTTCGAGTGATGATATTTCTCATCTCTCCTCGGTTAAAGTTAGAGTGGGCGATCGGTGTCATGCAATACCCTAACCCTCGGGTCACTCTAGACAATCAGCGTCATGTTAATCGTTATTAGTGAGCCACTTTGATAATTAGTCAAACTCATTCAAATTCATCTTAAATCTAAGTAAATTCATCAATCAATAATAATAATTAGTTGTCACACCTAATTATAACCTAACATCAACTAACGATAATCACATCAACAAAAAGTCAATGCCTTTTGAGTTTGACCAAAAATCTAGAAAAATAATTAACTCGCAATCATCAACTCGTTGATCATCCTAGTCTAAATCATGCAATAATCACACAAGAAAGAACAAAATATACTTGATAATCAAAGCACAAAATAGGATAAATCAAATCTCACAAATTCATACTAGAAATGCTTAACATTGCTCCCAAGAGTATATTTAGCCTATATTAGCTAAACTCGTAACAAAAGAACAAAAATCCATGGTAAACATAGGAGAAAAGATGAAGAAATAAATGTTATCTAGGGTTTTGAAAGGGAAAAATTAGGATAAGGAGAAGAGTGAATGAAGAGAGAGAGAGAGAGAGAGAGAGAGAGTGTGTGTGTGTGTGTGTGTACTAAATGAGCAATAATTCAGCCTGTAATCCATTTGTTGACCCATACTCCAGCCCGTTTGACTTGACCACGGGCCACAGCATATGCTGCAGCTCGCAATGAAAAATCTGCATTTTGGGTTGCTTATACCAAATCATTTGGCCTTCTTCTTCCAATCTTCTAATTACTTCAATTTTTCCTCAACACTTGAACTCTTCCAAATCTAATCACTTCAGCAAGATCTAAAACACTTCATAAATTACAGAATCGGGATATAAAACACACGAATTCATCCTAGCCCCTTAATTGATAAAATGTTAAATTCTTTTCAATTAAGTCTCTAATCTATGACAAAATTAGATTTCGAATATGTTAAAATGGGATATAAATTGAGAACATCAAGTCTCACGTTCTAGTTCAGAATCAGGATACCGTAACACTGTTGTGGAGTTAGCTTGGTTGATGAATCTTCTTCGGGATTCACTTGTATTGACTCATGTGCCTCCTATTTTGCTGTGTGATAACAATAATGCTCTCTTTCTGGCTCAAAATCCAATTTGGCACAAGAGGATAAAGCATATTGATATTGACCATCATTTTGTGTGTGAGATGGAGTCTTCCGGCAAATTTAAAGTTGCTCATGTTTCTAATGATTTAAAGCTTGCAGACATCATTACAAAAGACTTACCTCGTCCTCCTTTTGAGTTCTTACATTCTAATCTTTGCGTTGTTAGTAATCCTACACTTTGCTTGAGGGCGGATTTTAGAGATATAGATGGTTTAGAACCATTATAAGAAAGGAATACCCTTTCTGATAGTTTTGTAATTATCTTGTTCCATATTTGTTTTGTACTTTTGTATCCTTTTGTACTCACTATATATCAATACACACAACCACAATATTAGTGTGTTTTACTTTCTATCAGCACCATGTTATGAAAACGTTCCCAGATATTACCAAATACTTTCAATTGGTTCCTTTACCGAAGATAACATGTTGTAATGAAGTTAACAGACTAGTAAAAAATTATCAAGATTTTAAAAATTATAAATTATATAAAATATTAGGTTAAATTAATGTTTTTAAAAAAATCCAATTTTTTTCCACCGCCTTCTCCACCATGTTCCGAGCCCCACCGATCCATTCAAACTCACCATCCCTTTTGTCGTTCTTATTTTCTATGTTTCATATTTCTAGTAATGACATTATCACCAATAGAAAGTTTGAGTCAATGTTCCATGTTTCCCAGTAATGATACTATCACTAAGAGAAAGTTTGACTCAATGTTAACTCACTTAAAATGGCTATTAATATGTGGGAATCAATTGTGAACATTATGCAATAATGGGTAACATTTTAGGAAAATTTTATAAAAGAGTTTGTCTCTTGAAAGACCGTCTTTCCATAAACCATGGAAAATACCAACATTTAAAGTGAAAATTAGAAGAAATGATAATAAAAAAATTATGGGTTGCATGAATCGGGTTATAACTTTATAACTTACTACACGTTTCATAATAATTTTTTAGGGAAAAGTGCAAAATGACCCTATAAGATTGAGAAAGTGCAGGGCCTTGTAAAATCTGAAAGTGCGGGAATGACCCTATAAGATTGTTAAAATGTTCAATTTTACCCAATTTATACTATTCATGCATTGACCAATGCAATTCAAACATTGACCGAAAGTGAAAAGACAAAAATACTCCCTAAACTTATAACTAAATATCTAATGACCATTATACCCCTAAACTTCTTCTTCTCCAACTTCACACCCTAAACTTCTTCAAACACCCTAAACCTGAGCTATCGTCGCTGTCACGGCCGCCTTAAACCCTGCGCCGCCACCTCTGCACTAATCCATCTGCCCAGATCTGCCACTGCATCACCATCTCAAACCCCGCACCACCACCATCGCTCGGACTCGCCATGCCACTACTGTCTCCCCACATCTCTCCTGTCACCGCTCAACCCTAGCTCTTCCCTTATCTCTTCGTTGTGCGCCATCTCTAGCCCTAGCCACTCTTCTCTACCGTGCACCACCTCTCCCCTGCCACCGCTCAACCTTAGCCCTCGCGCCACCTCTCCCTGTCACTCCCCCACCTACCCTAGCTCAACCTTTCCTTTACCACCCCGCCTTATGCCGTTAACTCCAAATCGGAGTCCTTTGACTTCACCAACTACACCACCTCCAAAGCCACTGGTTAGATAAGAGACTTCAAGAGATACAAACCATGTTCCAACTTCTCCGCTGCGACCTCTCCCCGCTACTCACTACCCAGCCTCCAAATTCTAGTTCCACCACCACTTCTCCCCATTGCTCTCTACCCTATCGCTAAACCCTAGTTCCGCCACCACTTCTCCCCGTCGCCGCTCCCCCTTCTCACCCACCACCACCACTGCCCCCTCCTCACCCACCACTGATCCCTCCTCCTCCGGCGAGACCCAACCCGTCACCCTTACACTCTGCTTCTCACCTCAACCCCAGCCCCACCTAGAAACCCCAACCCGCCATCCCTCAACCATCGTGTGGAGGATTATGTTTTTCATCTCGGTGCTATTTCAGATGATGTCGGGGTACGTTATCTTCTTCCTCGAACAGGACTTGTTGGATGAGAGCCACACAATGCTATATAAGGCCAGGATTTTTTAGGGGATCACGTTTCTCATCCCAGGGCTTCAAGACGAGGATGAACAGGGAGTGATTTTCGGACAAGAAATAGGTTTGGCATAACCCAAATTTTAAAAAAAGGATGCGGCGGAACCCTAATCAAATAGAAAGAGGTTAATCATGTATTTTCCTCTTATTTTATTGAATTTTTTAAACTCAGAGGTATAATAGTCATTTCACCAATTTTCGGCCAATTTGGCTATTGACATTTTGCTCAACAAAGTCCAGGGTTATTTTTGCACCTTCATATTTCACAAGGTCATTTCTACACTTTCGTCCAAAACATAGGGTTAAAAATGCACTTTTTCAAAATTTTAATATTGCAACTGACATATTTTACCTTTTATTATTTTAATTAAACCCTTTCTTTTCATAGGCGGTCTTTTCCAAGAATTTTCCTTTTATAAAAGAAGAAATTAAAACCTATAATTTCACTTAAAAGTGGGTATCAAATTAAACTGTCATTTTCTCTATAATAATTTGATAAGGAGTGGGTCTCCCGGCAGGCGGCATGTCCATAAACTTATGGACAGACCACTTATTTTTTACCTTATACACTACATTTGTTAAATTACATATTAAATTTTAAAATATTTTTATACAGTATATAATTTTTATATTTTCACATTCAAATACATATTATTACTAATTTTAACTTTTAAAATGCAATATTTAAACTTTATAAATGGTAGAATGTAAAACCCACAAATAATTGTGGTTGTGTGTATTCATATATATAGTGAGTACAAAGGGTATACAAGATAGAAT
>JAULKK010284219.1:0-13991 GCA_032355705.1 Rubia peregrina
CATTCAAATACATATTATTACTTGTTTTAACTTTTAAAATATAATATTTAAATTTTATAAAAAATTACAACATTTAATATAAAAGCCACTGTGGATTGTCCATAAGTTTATGGAAAGACTGTATTTCCTAGACTTTCTCTTTACTAAATTATGTGATGAATTTATCAAACCTTATTAATTCCGTTAATTGCTTGTTCAGCGGTGAGTCCCAATAACTTTTCATCATTTTCACACAAAAAAGTAAGTTGTGATCATTCCAGTCTAAATTATTAGGTGAGTTTGAAATTGACTTCTAAATAAGAAAAGTTAATTTATTATGACAATCGGTGTATATAGTTAACATACATGGTATGGAAAAAAATATATTCTCGCAACTCAAATACAATAAGAACACAGCACTGGGGATTAGGGATGACAATGGGGCGGGATGGGTACGGATTATTGTATCTACATACCCATGCCCACCTAAAATTTTCATACTCATACCTGCCCTATTACCCATGGTGGGTACAATATTAAAATCCACCCCACCCCATCGGGTATTATCTAAAATCTACCTCTGCCCCATCACCCACTTGGGCCAATATACTCACTTCAAATCCATTTTATTCACCCCATTTATATCTCCAAAAAACACCTAATTTTTTCTTTAAAATTACCAATTTTAATACTAAGAGTTTAATAATATTTACATGAAATTATTATAATTAAAACATGTGCATTATGGACAAATAATAGTTTATTATAGACTAAATTGTTTTTTGGTCCCAAAAATACCATCTTTTACCATATTTTGGTCCCGAGAGCAAAACCACGCTTGTTTAGTACCCTACATATTCAAAGTGAAATTTTCGGTCCCCAAAACCAGATTTTTGGTGGGTTTCATCTTTAAAAAGAATTTTTTTGGGGATCAAAAGATGAAAACCACCAAAAAATGGTTTTGGAACCAAAAATTTCACTTTGAATGTGTAGGGCACTAAACAAACGTGGTTGCTCTCGGGGACCAAAAGATGGTATTTTGGGGACCAAAACAATAATTTAGTCTTTATTATATAATAAATTAGTGTGTACATAGATGGTATAATGGGGCAGGGTGGGGGCGGGTATGAACTAATATCCATGTCCGACCCACTGCCCATGACGGGTATCAATTTCCATACTCATACCCACCCCACCCCCACGAAAACTACATCCATACTCGCCTCATTAGAGCGGATGCAGGGTGGACCTCCAACAAAACCGACCCACTGCCATCCTACTCAGGATTATATGCATCATAAATAAGTTATATATTGTGACCTTACGACATCTCTCAATTAATGCATGATATCATATGATATTACAAATAGGCATTTTTACACTTCTAACATAAAAAAGTACCAATATAATCATGCAAAATGAGAAAGTTTCAAAATAACCCTAATATTATGACAAAATGTGTCAAAATAACCCTAAATTTTACTTCACATTTTACCTATTTTCTTTTTCCTCACATCAGATCACAATCAGAGGAAGTATATCAACCTACAATTGCTTTTGATAAAAAAAATAAGAGAAAAAACCTACAATTACTTAGTAGAAAATATGTACTTAAACCCCATGCCACTGAAATGAAAGATGAAAATGGAGTTTCAATATTATTCTTTATAGCAAATTGTGAAGATTATTCAATATCTGAGTGTGTTCACACTCTACGCTGCAATCCTATGCTAATATACAAAGGCATGAAACCAAAAATACCAAGATGCAGTATATTTCAAAGTTGAGCAGTAAGCGTTTCACAATGAGTTGTCTAAAAATTGAAATGTCACTGTAAATGACTTTAGAGTGATATAACTTCTTACATTTCATTTAGTCCATACAATTAATAACTTTTTAAAATCTGGCATTCAATAAAACCACTATTCAAACTAAAGACATTACGTTTGTTAAGAGAGTTCAAAACTTTCCAACTAAATGCAGCTTAGGTGTTTCAGGAAGATTTTGCATGATTGATACTCTTAGAAGAATTATGTGTCTGAAAATATTTTTTGAATATTATAGCTCGAATGGAATCCTTGGATTTGTGGTGTGCTTCCTTTTTCTCCATTAGATTTTGAAATAGAATTGCAAAAGCCAGCAGTTATAACACGTCCAAAAATAGAGGAAGTAGAATTAGAAATTATGCTAGCAACAGGGATAATTAGCATCATAATGTTGCCATAGAAGCAAGATACCACCATGATATTAATATATCATAATTCATGCAGTGTAATTCATGCAGTGTAGTTCAAAGATTATGCATATAGTAGTCCCTGGATGGATTCTTCTAACTGGGAGTACAATTTATACATGGTAAACCTGGTAGTAGTGCCAAGCCACTATTGTCTTTAAATATGGAGCCCAATATAAAGAGCATGACATAAAAAATATAAATTCTAACTCAACATGACACATATTCAAGATAAAAGGGCTCACAATGAGCAGAAAAAATGAATCGATGTGACACATTTTTTAGGGAAAATAAAGAAAAAGTGGCCATTGTATTATTTTTATTCAACAAATGAGAATCAAAGGAAGATCTTATACATTGAATAATCTAAAAATACAAGAAACTTCAGATTATTACGTCGATTATACTACACTCCAGCGAATAATCTAAGCACATGATATTCAGATGAGCAATTCAACAGAGTGCCTAGACCTTTGCAATGGAAGCAGACCATTATACTTGTTTCCGGTCACACTAAAGTCACAATAGTTTCGAAATACGAAGAGCTCAAACAGAACCATATTGGTGGCCAACCACTGCTCCACTATGAACACCTGCTCGGCGAGGTCTTGTAGACACTTATGGTGCTGATTTCCACATTGTTACAGAACCATTTACGGCTAGCACCCGAGCCGTCCGTAGTCAAGTTCATGGCTCAAATGGGAGTTGTCAAACAGGGAGCTTTGTTGCTAAATATGTCAAAACTTCCACTCTGGAAGTACTTGTAATTGACACCCATCATCTCGCCCCAAGACACGACGTTCCTGATTTCCAGTGCATAACTATTTATGTCATCATAGAAAGTAGCGGTTATTATAGAGTCTGATTCAGCTCTCAACACCATCGACATTTCAATGTATAGTGTGTACATAGTACTCCGGATCCTGTAAATTCCAAAAGAGTAAATCTAGAGTTAATGAATGTTAATAGTTGGAGAAGATGACCGATAAGAAAGATGGGGTACTTAAAGCTGACCGGGAGATGGCGAGGATATACATGATGAAGAAGAGTTGTGACCAAAGATGGTTGATTCCGACCATAGTGATCCCTATGCTTCAAACGTTTGATGGAATAAATTCTGTGGATCAATGTGACACATCTAAGATATAAGAACATGTAGATGAAATCTGCTAACATAGAGCACAATATATGCATAGCAAGTCCTGTAACAAATCACAACCATCATTTCCATTCAAGATGAATCCAGTAGGAGGAGTATTACAAATAATAACTATCACTAATGACTTCTTATAAACATATTACTCACCAATAAGAACATAAATGAATATGCAAAATCTTGTTTATGAAATTTGCCTGAAATTTTACTTTTGACCACACATAATGAAAGCCTTCTGGGGGGTTTTCTCGATTAAACCACTGCACATTCTCTCACAAACTGAAATACTTGATCACAAGTCGGTGCTGCAAAAGCCACCATGAAGAGACTTGCAATTCACATTGCAGAAACTAAATATAATTGTTGAGATGAAGAAACCTTACTGCCATACGATGCTTAAATTCATTGAGTTGATCCTAAAGAACAATTCAACAGCCAAATTAATTTTTTTTCAAGACCATAATTCGTATTTCCTGATGCATGTTGAGATAACTTTTAAGTGATTGAAGGCTTCAAAATTAATATTCATTCAAATATGTTCTTTAGTCAAGAGTAATATGTTCTTTAGTCTAGCGAAGGATCGAAACAAAGCAATATTCTACTGACTACTGATCACATCGTCCTTTGATGATTTTCATAATGCTCTAACCATTTAAAGCTTTCATCAAAGCCCAACTTATGCTTTTTATATCATTCATCATCTGGCCATAGAACTTTCCTTGAGATACTTCTAATTTAATTCCTCATAATATGAAAATCCATACCTAGATCAAATCATTCCTAAGCCTGTGAAAAGTTCAAATGATTACTAATCGGAGGAATGACAGGATCCTCCGTCTGAAGTGGAGGCAGAGTACAAACATCTATGTTTCATTTTCACCTAATGCCTCGAGTAACGAAAAATGATCAGAAAACTTAGAGACCATCATTTACAACTGTAACTATCACCAAAAACTCATATCCTCTCGTGTCAACCAATTACATTGTATTAATTGAACCACCAAGTGTCTATACTTGCTACAGTGTAAGGGTCGACCTTTTCTCTTCAAGCATTGATATTATTATGATCTGAAAACAAACAATGAATAGTATTCATCAAGGAGTAGCTGCCTTATTCTTACTTAGTAAATAGAAGTTCAGGTAAACACAAATTCAGTTTTGATCATAGTACATGTACATTACCCAACATGTTATGTAACATTATTATTAAACTGACAACTATCATACATGAGCTCGGTGCAAAGAACATAAACATGCAATAGTTGTACAACAGATATATAGAATTAAAAAATCCAAGTGAAAGAGAAAGAAAACCCAACGAATAATTGTACAAATTCTGCATTACCTCTAGAGGCACATCCACTGGATCCCAGACTATCAGAAAAAACAGCTAAACTCAACTCTGAATGCATACTCCGACTTAGGTGGTTCCGATATCAATGTCGAATCATGTTTCTTCTAATGTTCCAACTTCCCAAAAATCTTTGACGATAATACTCTTGATGGAGAACCTCTTGAGTTAAGCTCATTCTCTGAGTGCCACTCATTGTTTGATGATCATATTCATGAACATGAAAAGAACAACAAAGAAAAATATTTTCTAAGCTTTCTTACAGTCAATACCATATTCAAGTGCTAATAAATATCCAACCTATTTCGCTCAACCACTTTCGTAAACACGAATCTTGCCTCGCATATTTGTTTCAGCACAAAGTTGCTCTTGGGGATTATACCGTTCAACAATTTTAGCTTTTGTAACAAAAATTTGAGTAAACTACTGAGTATCATAATCGTAACAGATCTCTACCTACAAATCATCATAGTTACATGAGCAAGAACATAAGACTCATATAAAGAACTCAAACAAATAAACATAGCAACACAAATATTATAATATAAAAAAATCATCAAAGTGAAAGATTCCATCGACCCTCATCGAATCATAAGGACCATTACAAACAGATAGTGAAACTTATGGACGTTAGACTAAATCTTGAGAAAAAGTTGTAGTACATATGGTTAAGCCTTCTTTGCGACATGAGGTAGAATAACATTTTTAGCAAAAGAAATGAATGTCACATCTCCTCCATGTCTCAATGTAATCAATTTAGCTGGCCTAATCACAAAATAAAGAGTAAACTCTCTGCTCCATGAATATGATCGTTAAAGCCCATGTCAATACGTAACAAAAAGGGATTACGAAAAGAGGAATTATATCACACACGACACATATGACATGAAAAAAATTATACGATCTATCGAGTTATTAACCATTTCAGGCTTAAGGAAACAACAAAGTACATCAGCACATGACCTAAATCAACAAAAAAGAGACACAGTTGTCTTTCTAACAAAATTCACCTGAACACCAAGGCCTACTACTGTGATCAGACAGATGAATTTAAAAGAATAACCATCCAAGTTGAATAACAAACACCGACCAAAGTAAATCAATTTTAACCAACAAAGGTCAAACTGAATATAATAGTTTGCCATCAAAACAACAATATTTTTTATATGCATCGATAATAGAAATTTTAAAATATATTTTTTATATTATATATTTTTTATATTTTCACATTCAAATACACATTATTATTACCTATTTTAACTTTTAAAATACAATATTTATTTTTTAAATAAAAATACAATATTTAAGGTAAAAACACAGTGGACTGTCTATAAGCTTATGGATATACTGTCTTTCCTGAGATTTTCTCATTTTCTTTTTAACCAAAGAAATTAGATAATTAAGTGACAAATTTTAAGTTTCTCCTCCTCAATACCTACTGAACACATATTTAATATTATGCCTATTTCCCCCATTTTGGGTTTCTTGTTTGCCTTCTCTCCTTGGTGATTTTCTTCTCAATCACATTGTTCTAGACAATTATGCCTAACAGATATATGAATAGCTGGACATCATGTTCAATTGCCACCAATAGGAATGTGAAAAGAAAATGAATATAGTAATAACTACTTGCAGAACTTAAATACAAAAACTAACTTACATTAATAAGACATAAAAGTGGGATCAAGCATAAAAAGCAAAGGCTGTATTTTCCCTGAATAGCGTTTATAGAGAACTGATTACAACCATGCTATAGGAAGTCACTCCTCATTTTGATCCACATGCTAGAGACATTTGTGTGTGAGTCCGGTGATGAAAATCTGCTGAGAAGCCATATCATAGCCATGCCACTTGCTCTTTTTCTGAGGTCTATTGTGATACCCATATTTTTGTGCATACAACAACACACACACTTGTAAACAAAAACAATGCTTGACATTTTCAACTAAAATTACTAACCAAGTATATGGCAATGCGATCAGGCATTTTCAAGCAAAAATACCGTCTAAGCAAATGCCACTCGAATCCAAGCACATGCCACCATGATCATGAATTTTCAAGCAATAATGCTATCTAAGTGAATGCCACTCTGATCAAGTAACAGCTTTTTAAAATCCTTTTCACGTAGTACTCGGATCTGCCTGACAAATTGATCCTTTTCCATCTCTCTTCTGGAACACACTCGATTGAGCACTATGAGAAACCACAACTTACAAACGAGGGACAATTGTCAAAAACATGTTATGTGTCTATTGTACAATGTTTAAGCCGGGGAAAATCATAATGTATTGGAGTATACCAGTCTGTTGTTCGAGTTGTTACATGTAGTCCAAGTGAAAATGGCTTTCTCCCGATATACTCTGTAAATCATTTATGACATGCTAATATATTAGACTTGATCGGGCATATCAAGGCAGCCAACCAAGAAAAGATAAATGTGATCAAAGAAAACATGTGTAGTACTGCATAATCTGTCAACCTGGCCTTGACCACCGCATTGAGAAGAAGCACCAATTGCAGCAACTTTTTCACCCCCGTCTTTATAGAAAGTAAACATATCCGCACTTGCCATTAGTTTACCATCTCTTTCCACAACGATGAGTGAATCCGATAGGCAGAGGGGTGATGACTAAAGTGAAAATGATTGCCATGCAGAGAAATATTCTATTGAAGTAAAAAACTCAACTTGTGAATGGCTTGTCAGGATGAACATGTAAAACAATTACCAAAAACAGAGAAACCATTGGCAAATTCACAACCTCTCTTACAGCTGTAACTTCTGCTCGTGACGTAAGATCAACCTGGTGTAGAAAACCATGTTGTGACAACTCACAAAAATATCATCATTGCGAACGACTACAACATCAAAAGACCTCCGTGTCCACACTCTACGGAGAAGTAAGCAGCATTATCTGAAATGTGGTTTAATTTAATATTTTTTGAAACAAGGTCCTGAATACCTAACAAAAGAAATCGGAAAAAGTCACATTCTACCAACTAAAACATGTGCTTACTGTTTAGTTTTATCAAACATTTACTACACAATTTCTATGTCTAAGCTTGCAGTAAAAGTTGCAATAGTGAGGACACCACACTACTTCCCCATAAATGTTGGGTGAATACAAGTGCTCATTGGACCCTTCAGGCATCCACCACAGTTTATTCTAGATTATTACAAACAATTATCATGATACTACTTCCATTAGTTGTTGTTAGTGTATGCATAGAACATGCAAAGTATTTCCAGAGAATAAAGACAAAAACCATAACCAATTGGAAATGAACTGATATAGAAAGTGGATTAGACGTGTACCTCATTATTGGATATAGAGTTCATAGTATTACCACAAAGACCACAGACATTTATAATTGTTTGGTGCACATAAGTGCTGGGATAACCTTGGTTATGCTTGCATGCTTCAAAGACGTTAGAGTAGAAAACAAACTCAATTATTTTTCCAAACGATTCTCCACAGTTAGATAATAACTTCATACACCCATGCCTAGTTTCATCATCAAAGTTCTAACTTTGTCAAGCAACCTAAGTCTATTAATTTGATTTCTATAAAAACTTCCATGCGACAATTTGTACATTTACAGACACACACAACCTTTTATCTGCCGAGAGATTGCAAAAAATCCCCCATCACATTTCCTTAGAACATTCAAATTGAGCCCTAAAAAAACTGTCTACAGTAATCAAGAATACAGTTTAATCAATAATTCCTAACTCAATGCAACTGATTCAGTGATTCTACCTAAAGCTACAAATTCCGCCAATGTACACAATAACATTTATTCTACTTGAATCTATGGATTCATAACATTATTATGGATGAAAACATATATTTTTAAAAGGGGATAGAATTACCGGAGGAAGCAGCGAAATAAGAACAACACAAGTAACCAGTACATAATTTCTCAAGTAGAGGCCAATTATCTACCATCTCTGCTACCAAAACAATGCAAGACTTATTACTCCATTAACTATAAAACACTACTATTAAACAGAATGGAAATCAAATCACAAAGAAAATACAGAAAAGGTACGATAATTCCCTCTTAGTAAAAGATATTAAGGGATTCCTTCAGTATGCACGTAAACAAGAATGCCAAAAAGGTACTACTTCACAAGCAGAAACACTGCAGAACCCGAGTTTCACAAACAAGCAGATCTAGAATAACACAACTATTCCCAGTTCTTGATTAACCTTAATCAAACTGAACAAATTCATAATCAACCCAACATAAGTGTGACACAACAAACCCAAAAGATTCAAACTTTATAGCCAAAACTCAAATGAACTCACATACTAAATTGTGTCAGGCGACCCCACGATTGTTACACTCCATTCAAACACGTGGCTCTTATCAACCAAACCAGCTAAAAATCCATCAACATGTGTATTATTAAGATATGCTAAAAAGCTAACAGAAATAACAAAAATCCCAAAGCTCAAAATTATAGTTAGGGTAAAAAAATCAAAATTAAAAAGTAACAACTTACTTCTAAGGGCTCCTGCGGTGGTAAAGTATAGTTCGGTGGAGGAGCCCTGTCGTCACTGATTAAATCCCCCTGTCACTTCTTTGCCACATCGCATCTCCTGTGGTGAATGAGCCCTATCATCAGCACCAATCAATTCCCCAATCGCCTCCCTGCCATATCACCTTCCCTGTAAACGAAGAGAGTGGAGAACAAATGTGAGGAAGAAGGAAATCAAAATAACAAATTAGGAGCGACGTCATTTTGGATAGTTAGGGAAGTCAAAATGACTTCAATACTCCCGTTTGATATAAAAAAAATCCTTATTATATGGTGCTTTGCAAAATTTTAAAATCCGAGATGTTCTCATTCTCACTAAAATAGTTTGTTACATTTTGTGTTAAGTTTAAGCCGCACAACCCCTACCTAACAACTATAACTAATCTTGTAAACACTTCCTAGAACACATTATATGGCTCACACACTGTGGGGTGAGCTTCCCACAAAGGAAGTTGTCATGAGGTTCTCGAGCCACAATGGCAGTCTGCTACTCGATGCAGGCCTCCAATCTACACCTTCACCTGGTTGACAAAGCTCTATGATTTTGGAGAGACCGTGACTGGTTTTCTCCAATGAGAGGTGGAAAGAGCATGTTGGGGGAGTTTTGAGGGAAGGTCTATTTGATTTGAAGCAGGATAGTATGCCTCCATATTTATTAATTGTTGGCCAGGTTGATCCCCACTGGGCTATCACAATTCCGTAGTTCCAGTATTAGGAACCTTTTTGAGGTTGTAGCTGGATTTCTCCAATCAGCGGCAGGAAGGAACCCAAATCTCGCTCGAGCCGCTGATTGGAGTCCCAATTTTAAGTACTTCCTCTCTCTCTTAATTAAATTTGCACAGATTTTTTTCACAATTTATGATAAACATATTAAGACAGTCTCTTGTGAGACAACCTAAACTTTAGGCAAAGATCTTTCTGAAAAAATTAACGCAAAACTTGATCTTCCCCAAATTTCTTTGCTGCTTTAAAAAAGAACTCATCCCAATCAAAATGATTGATAATTGCATAATGATTCATACCTACACTTTAGTCTGTCTAAAACAAAATTTGGTGAAACATATTATACTATTATTATTTTGACTACTTATAATTAAATAAATGCGCCTAATATGATACAAATCATAGTTTCAAAGTATTGAAAGAAAAAGGCAAAAAACTGAGGTCTTCTTAATCTTAATAAATTATTATTTTCAATGTGAAGAGATACACAACCTATTGCAATTACTAAATAAATACTAGACCAACTAAAGGCACAAAACTATAGGAAAGTTGACAGTTCTAAATGATTAGATCAATCAATAAAAACACTCAAGGATCGACTGTATGCTAAAAGTACTCAGTGAAAGTGTGATTTGCTAAGCCATGAAATGCGGGCGCGGCCGGGCGCAGAGAACAGTGCCGCTGCCGGTGACGGATTAGAGTAGTCCAAAGCAGATGAAATTTGCTGAGGCTAACAGTCAACATGGGTAACAGAGGAAGATGAGACGAGCATGGGAAAATCGGAGGAGGATGAGGTGAGCATGAGAAAACCGGAGGAGAAGGAGACTACTGAGATGGAGGTAAAATATGAAAACCCTACTTAATTAGATAGAGATGATTAAATTACTATGAAAATAGGGAGAAATGATGGATGGATGTGATTAGTGGAAACATGGTTCAGTCAAATGGTATGAAAATTGAGTATGTAACTCCAAAGCTAATTGATGAAAGTATCAGTGGAAATTGAGCTAGAGGATATGGAAAATGAAGTTGATTATTGGAATAATGCATTAATCAATTTTTTACATGTTCATAGCAGCAAGATTTAGACATTCAGAAGTTTCACTAACAATTTCATTTACATCGAAATAAATTCAACAACATAAACTCATTCAGATGTGAAAAACTCATTATTTGGTAAAATTTCATCCTCTTGAAACTAAATTTCATACGTTTAAAATTGAAATTCGTTGATGCAGATAATGTTGCAAGGCAAAAAACTCATCGCAATTTTTATCGTAGAGTAACTTGTAGTTTGAAAAGCTCATAAAAAAGATGAATCAATCAAAGAAGGATTTGGTCGGCTAGGATGTTTGTAGATCGAACAAGAAGGAATGTTTGAGGAATTTATTGATCAAAGAATGATGAATGTTTGTAAATCGATCAAAGTAGAAGAAGGAAGGATGAAGCTGGTTGGTTCACAAAAGGAAGAATAAGGAAAAATAAGCGCAGTGAAGAAGAGAAAGGTTTGTTATAACCCGACCTGAATAATGACCAGACCCACGAATTTTTACTCTTTTTTATTAGAGCAAAGTGCATATATCCCTACACAATTCACGAAAGTGTACATATAACTCTGTGATAATTGAAAGTACCAATATAACCCTAGATAGTTAGTTTATGTGCAAATATAACATTTCTGGCAGTTTGAGGCTGGATTATGATGGAAAAACTAGTTTACCCTCTGAAAAACAATAAATAAATATGAAATGTATATAATGTCCCTAAACCCTAAACTAAAATTTACACATTTATTCTTCCATTCTTCCCTTCTCCACATAGTTCTCAAGGGAGTTCTTCGCCTCCACTTTCTTCCTCATCGCCTCGTCCTCCGCCTTGTACCTCTCCGCCTCCTGCACCAGTCGCTCGATATCAGCCTTGCTTAGCCGCCCATTGTCGTTGGTGATCGTGATTGTGTTTTTCACTCCCGCCATTTTGTCTTGCTCCGAGACATTTATAATCCTATTTGTCTTCCGCCATACGCCACCAACCACCCGCAGCTTTTTCCACGTTGGACGATACATTTGGGAATTTAAGAAATTATCTTCAATTCACAGCTTCTTCCATTATCTCTTCCAATTCCCGTTCAGTGGCGAGGCAGTGTCCCAAATCTGGGTAGCGGTGAAATGATTTGTAGATTTGAATTCGAGTTGCAGATTTGAAATCTGGGTAGTGGGACAGTGATTTTTAGATTTGAATTCAAGTTGGGAAGCAGTGGAGTGATGATGAGACACCCGTTCGGTGGCGAGGCGGGGGTGGTGGTGTTTGTCGTATAGAGCCGGGATGGGGTGATAGTTGCTGGTTGCGTTGGTGGTGGCATGACAGTTAGGTGGTAGAGAAGTGGTGGTGGTCATAGATTGGAGGAGACGCCGAAAAATGTCGCTGGAGGAGCTTGACTTCGTCGGAGGTGGAGATCGATGCAGAATGGTTTCAGATTCTCATATGCGGTAAGAATTTGAGCTCAAATTTGTTTAATTTCAACTTAAAATTCGTCGGAGTTGGGTGCTGGCGGGGTGTAGGGTGGTGGTGGCAGGGCTGGCTGATGGTGCTGGCGGGGTGGTGGGGGCTGGATGAAGGTGACGGTGGTGGCAGGACACTTTTGTCTTTCAAATGTTATATTATGCTGAAAGGGCATTTTGGTCTTCCGGTTGGTCAATGGTCGGAAATGCCCAGTCAATGGCGGAATATAGTTTTTAAAGTTATATTTGCACTTACGTAAAGTAGTTAGAGTTATTTTTGCACTTAAATTTCTTTTAGGATTACATCTACACTTTCTCAAGTATATAGAGTTATCTTTGTATATTTTCCTTTTTATAATTTTCAGATAGGATAAGCTTATGCAATCGGAAACTCAATCATTCTAAATTACTTTTAAAGTACTCTCTTTGGTTCACTAACATTGATTCACTTTCCCTTTTTGGATGATTTTTTAATATTGACTATTTCCCTTTTTGGTAAATATTAGATTGTTTTCATCCACTCATTTTACTTTTTATACTTTTAATGCATTCTCCACTACTATTTTTACTTCTTTTTTTTTAAATTCAAGTGCTAAAAGTAAGTGGACCAATGTTAGTGAACTGGAGCGAGGAAGCGACCTACGTTTTTACCGTACCGCACTAACATAAATCCCTAGTCGCCTATCAAACACAAGTCGCCCCCAGCCATCTTTTATATCCACGTAAGGTTTCTCTCCAACCCGCTTCGCGAACCCTAATTTTCAACATTACATCTGTTCTACCCTACGGATCTCCTCCTTGCATAAAGCTTTCTCAACGCATAGCTTAAATCGTACGATTCGGTGGAATTTTCAACATCAGCTGGTAATTTCGCCCGATCTGTGTAGATGTAGATTTATAACTCGAAGTTTAGGGTTAATTTGTTATTTATGATTTGGATTTTCGGCTACGGACCTGTTTATTTGATTCGCTTCGTGATTTTTGTCGTTAAGGTTTTGAACCTTTGAAGCTAGCTAATTGAGGGTTGGTGTTATGATTATGCATTGGGGGCGAGTACATGTGTTATCGCTTTCTAGGGCGTGTTTTGGCGGTTTGTTTTTCCCTTTAATGTTTTGAGGAATTGTAGCTTCAATTGGCGTTGCTTTTCTGGAAGTGATAACTTATGTAATATCTTTGTATTCTTTACAATTGCATTATCGGGGTGTTAATGCGTGCCAAGCATCATGCTTATATCGTTCTCGTCCCGCTTGTGTTAATCACTTCGGTTTCTAATTTTATAACGGAAGTGCATGTAATGTAACCTCTATCTATATCTCTACCGGCCTTCAGTATTGTCAGCGAATGCTCATTGTATCTCAATTTGTGGAATTCATATCTTGTTTGCTTGTTTTGTTACAGATTTACTTCATTAAGCAGAGGTTTACATTTGTTAAATCAATGGCTTCTCTGGATATGTCTCTGGATGATATGATTAAAAGCAGGCGTAATACTGATAGAGGAGCCAGAGG
>JAULKK010284226.1:0-24248 GCA_032355705.1 Rubia peregrina
GATAGAGTTGTTGACTAGACTAGAGTTATACTAGTACTAGACTTCCTTTTGTACTCTATTTATTCTAATCAGTAATATATTATTCATTACGGGAAAACACTCTTTCAAGTATAAAATACATTCAAGGGTATTTATTGATGAGCATTCAATGTCTTCTTCATCCAAAAATTGTCATTAATGAACACCAAAACTAGCTTCTTCCACTTTTTACCCGCCACAAAATAAAGTGGTAGGTATGCATTTAAAGCTCCATTAGCACCGGTATTAGTACCTGATACTTGTGCAATTGGTTAGTTTGAAACAACAGAACCGGTAAAAGTACCGGTGCTAACACTATAATACAAAAATGATGCTCATATTTTACGATTTCCCGCAAGTTTTTGGCATCAGAACCGGTATAAATATAACACTAGTGATGAAATTATTCTCCCAATAGAACCACAAACATGTAGAACCGATCTTGAAGTCGGTGCTAGTTATAAAACATGTTTGCGGTGCAGATTTATATCTTTTCCCATGATTTTTTTACTATCAGAACTAGTATAACATATTATACTGGTGCATAAATATCATCATTCCCGCGTTATTTAGTTGTCGGTGATAAATTTACCTATGCCCAAAATAATCATTTTGCTTCCTCCATCTAATATGGGCATCGGTATTTGGCACCGGTTGCATATGTCTACAAAGGCACTGGTATCAAAATATTTCCATGTTTTTGCTGGGTGCTATTGCGAAAACTAGCACAGATTTTCTGGCACCAGTATATTTTTACCGGTGCCTAAGGAGGGGATTTTACAATCGTGTTAACTGGTCGATCGTCAAATTATTAATTTATATTATTTATTCGACAATATCAATAATGTACAATTCCCATACCAAGAATGTCATACTTACTGTATCCCAATAAAACAGTATTGGTAAAATTGTTATCTGTCATTCACTATTCAATGAGTTATTATAGAATTCTATACCATTATTTTTTTTTATTTTGAGAATATCATTGTGAATTTGAATACGAACGACTTACAATAAACTTAGGAGATACAATAATCATGATTTGCCAATAATGAAATGTACTCTACATGAGTTGTCGGTTTCAAAATAAGGATCTAAAATACAGCTATAAACAACCACTTCATAATAATCAGAGTATGAAAATTCGCACACTTGTCCTAACAGTGCTCAGCTACGCATATTAAACAAAAAAAGAAGAAGCTGTGACGGAAATACAAATTCAAAAATCCATCCGGAAATAACATTATTCCTCCCAAATTCACAAATTCGTGAAAATATGTGCAAATGTCAATTTATATACTCCCTCCACCACTCCTTAACTCGCAAGTAATTATTTTTATTTTTCAGTTAAAATTGTCGAACTTTAACTCTATATTTAAAGAGATATACGCACTACTACAAATTAGGCATACCGTAACATTTTTCTCGCAAGACTTATTAAAATGTCACAATAACTTGTAAAGTGTTATCTTAAACCTTTGAAAAGTGTTACCTAAATCCTGAAAAATGTTACCTAAATTTTAAAAGTGTTGCGCTAAATCGTATGCAACATCATATGAGATAACACTTGTAAAAGTGTTGCAATAGACTCGGATTGCAACACTTTCAAAGTGTTACATTAGCTTTAGTTTGTAGTAGTGATAAACAATGATATTATCGTATGAGATATACTTAAATTCGCCGTAACACGGAGTTTTAAATATTATTTTTTGAACAAAATACATTTATAACCATGATGTTAGGTTGAAAGTGACAATATAACTGATGCAGACTCGGATTATAGGAAAGCAGCAGACACTTTTAACCAAGAAACACTGGCGGAACCAAGGGGGCGAGGGGAGCGCCAGCACACCCTATAATCTACAGAACAGTGAGCATTTGATCTCCTGCCCACCCCCCAAGTTAAAGATTTGCAGGTTACAGCCGTTTGAGTTTTGTGATGTGGATGAAGGAAGGAAGAAGACGATAGGTATTTTTATTACTCTTTTCATTTTCTTTTCTGAAAAGCCTTTTATTAGAACTACGTTGTTTAGTTTCAATATGTACAGAATAGTGTAAAATTGGGGGAATCAAATTACGGTGTGTTGTAAATTGTGGAGTAATAAATGTCTCATCTTTGCAACTTTCACGGGGCAACTAAAGCCACTACTTACTTTTCTTTTTTAAAATTTTGAATTTAATAATTTATTTACTTATAAATCCTTGGCAAAGTCTTGGGAAACCCGTCTTTCCATAGGCATATGAAAAGATGGGGTTGAATTGAAATTATAGAAAGGTAAAAGGTTCTAGTTGCAATATTAAAAAATTATTATGCAACATTTAAGAGTAATGAGTTTATGACCCGATTAATAAACCCCAAAAATTTTATTTTGATTTATTCAAATTTACAATTTAAACATTGGTCTTTCCATAACTTATGGAAAAACCGTCTTTCAAGAGACATGCTCTAAATCCTTTTCAATTGTTTGCGACAACTAATTTTAACTTCTCACTTATTCATTTAGTACCTAATTTTTTGTTGTAGAATTTATTTCGATTTTAACTTTGTACTATACTTTTCAGTCATAATATTTTTAGTCATTATATTTATTGGAGTACAAAATGTGGTTATCGTAAAATTATTATGACTTCACAAAGTCTTGTTCAAAATCGTTAGAGTCTGTCATTTTATACTTAGTATAACTAATGGAATGATTTAATGTTTAATTTTAATTTTTAATCAAAATTCTTATAATATCTCAAAATTGAGATATAATAATTACAATTTGATCTTAGTAGTTATAGAAATGACGATTTTTTATGATTGTCTAATTGTTAGACGGTCTAATAAGAGACGCTCTTTTAAAATTTATGTTAATAAATTTTAATTTTATAAACAGACATATATTAACTTTATCTTTGTACAAATATAATAAAGATGTAAGGTTTGATCAAGAATAGAGGTATTATCTCGTATTTTTAATTTTAAAATTCTAATTTTGTTAGTGAATGCTACTAATATTTTTATCATTATCCTTCCGCCCCCTAATATATAGGGCTGGTTCTGCCACTGCCAAGAAAGGTCGATTTTTCATTCATAATAAAAATATGTCCTCCTACGAGAATTGTTCACGTACATATAAATATTCAACTCACGTACATATAAATATTCAAAATAAAGCTAAACTAATCTTTTCCTAAATAAGTGCTACTAACCCTAAAATAAAGGAGTTAGTAAGAAATAAGTCAAATAAAAAACCGAATGCTTCCATGAAAGAAATAAAGGAAATAATACGTTAAAAGAAAGGGAAGATAAAATGGCATATATTTTCCATGATTTTAGCCTTTGATCACCCAATCTCCCCCTATCTCGTGCTACACCATTCTATCCTAGAATTTTGACCGCCTGACACGTGTTTCCGTAACAACCGCGTGATGTCTCCAAAATTTCTCTTTCTTCCTTAGTGCTCCTGCCATTTCTTAGAGTGTCGGCGCGTGTAGTCCCTGTGCCTGTGCGCCATTCCCGAACCCGCTCTGAAAATTCCTGAATGATTAACTGACACCACAGTCACCGCGAACTTCACGCCAATGGATTCATTCGGTGCGGCCGCTTCGTTGGTCTTACTTGACACCAAAACAATTTCTTCGTGCACGACTTCGTCGTATTCCACCTTGTCGTATACGGGCTCGTCATATAGGGCCTCGGCACACGCGGTGTTTTTGTACAAGGGTGCGTTGTACAAGGTCTCATTGTAGATAACTTTGGCGTACTCGTCGTATATGGGGTTATCGTATATTACCATGTTGGATTCCGCTTCGTCGTACACGGAGTTGTCATACAAAAGTGCATCGTATTCCGTCTTTCCGTACTCCAACTCGTTGTACTCAGCCTCGTCGTGCTCCGCCTCGTCGTCTCGTCATACTTTGGGATAACAACCTGGAACGCCAACTTCCCATGCAAATTTTCTAGAGCCGAGTCGCGCGAGTGCATCTCATAGACGTGTCTACCAAAATTCCAGGCGACAAGGTTGTCGTGGTCGCTTTTGGTGTTGGATTCGTCAAGAGGGGCCGGTCGTGCTTCGGGTCACTGTTGAAGAAGCGCTTCGACAGAGCGTGTTAGAGCCTCCATTTGTAGACGTAATCCAGTGTATTCATTACGTATATTCACCCTGAAGATGCATCGCGAGCGGATTGTCTCTTTGACACCATTGCGCAAGATCGAATGACTCTGATACCAACTGATGGAGCGATAGACTCGGATTATAGGAAACGGAAAACACTCTTAACCAAAAGGTCAATTTTTTCATTCACAATAATAATCTGTCCTCCTACAAGACTTGTTCACGTACAAATATAATAAATATTCAAAATAAAGCTCAACTAATCTTTTCCTAAATACTACCAACCCTAAAATAAAGGAGCAGTAACTAAGTCAAATAAAACAACCGAATACTTCCATGAAAGAAATGAAGGAAATGATACGTAAAAAGAAAGGAAAGATATAATGGCATATATTTCCCATGACTTTAGCCTTTGATCACCCAATCTCCCCCCGTCTCGTGCTACACCAATAACCCAACAATATGAGAAAGTGTCAATTTAATTTTAACTTATTATTAATTGTGTCAATCTGCGCCTAACTTTTGACATATTCGTGCCGATATACCCAAAGTCCCCTATTCTGACGCTAACCCTAGAAATTCAGACATTGACCAAAGAGTAAAATTACAAAAATATCCCTTAGACCAAAAAAGAAAAATCGATGCCCATTATACCCCTCGTGACGTGGCAGCTCTCCGGTTTCTTCTTCTTCAAAACTCACCCCGCTGGAAAATGCCGCTACTCCGCCAAAAAACGTTGTTGCTATGCTAAAAACGTCGCCGATAGCATTTCCAACAACCCATACCAAAGAACCAGCAGCATAAGCAAAATCACAGTCAAATTGAGACAAATGAAATCATCAACATAATAGCACATCAACATAATCAAAATTGATCCTAAAGTGAAATAAAAATAATTGCATTCAAAACAATCTGACATCATTCAATAACTCACCGCCGCCAGCTCCGTCGAGTGAACCGGAATAACGACGGCATACATTGAAGGAGGACAACGACGGACATTGGAGGAGAATGACGATGGACATTGGAGGAGAACGAACCCTACCACCAACCCCTAACTCCATGCCGCTCTGCTCGCCACCACCGTTCCATCCTGCACCGTCGTTTAGCCCCACTATCGAAAATGAGCACCACACAAATCAGATATGGGCATGTTAAAACGACGTGAGCGGGAGCAAAAGAGAAGACAAATGAGGGGTGAATGAGTGAAGGGAAGTTCAACACGAGGTTCAACATGAGGGTAGTTCAACTGGGTAAACGATGACAATGGAAAGTGGAAATGAGTTTGAGGATGAAGAAGAAAATGGGGATGAGGGCAGTCTTCTCATAATTTATTTTTATTTTTTTAAAATCACTGGTAAATTTGTCATTTCACCAAATTCTGACTAAACAGACGTTGACTTAAAATCAGCCAATTCTAGGGTTAGATTAGCACTTTCTCAAATTGCATAATTATATTGGCACTTTCAGCTAAAATGTAGGATTATTTAGTACTTTACTCTTATTTTTTTAAATGTCGTTATTGTTCTTAGTTACATATATTTGCAGTTAGATAGGTTTATTGCAGACCGTGAAAAAGATTCCCTTCAAGGTAAAGAAGGACTGAGGGAGCAATGAATAATATTCAAATGTTATGATCCAACAAATAGAACTGAAAATCCCCAAATTGTACTGGTGAATTACAAGAACAAAATATGAGAAGAGAGAGAAGTTTGATACTACAATGGAGTTTCCAAATCAATAATCTGGTTCTGAGATGTGTTCTTAGAGCAAGTCCAAGCGATTGTGCAAAATGGAGATTTTAGGCCTATTTGGAGATTTGATAATTTTTCAGCTCCAACAGATACTCCGTTGTTCTCTAAAATGGAGAACCGGAGGAAAGAGAAGGTTTCATTCTCTATATTGGTAGAGAGAGAATGAAATATTTGGAGAATTAGAAATTCAGTGCTATAAATGTCAACCACCTTTAATTTAAAGGTAATTTCCATATTTATGTAAATATTTTCTATATCTATCTTTCTTGACTACCGCAACTTTCATGCGTAGGAACAAATGTTGACTGACAACGTTCATTAAAAATTAGTCGTTACTTACAATTTTTTAAATAGGTATATATTCATTAATTTTTAAAAAATAGTCATTATTTAAATTTCTTTAAAATAGATATACTTATTTATTTATATTATATTTATAACACAACGTCTTATTTTAGACCGATTAACCGTTATACGTGGTCAATTTATAATTGACATAACTAATGGGGTGATTTATTGCTTGTTTTTATTTATTCCAACTAGAATGGGGTGATTTATTGACATCGCCCTTTTTAAGATTAGCTATAGCGTGTTACCGCGCTCAGATACAGTTTAGGTTCTTAACTTATTCTGTAATCTCACAACTTGCTTCCCTTTGAGGAAATCATTTCATTAGGGTTTGAGGAGCCTAATAAATATCCTCCCACCAATGGTGGTTTAATTCAAAAAAAAATATTCCAACTAGAATCCTATAACTTTTAAAAAGTATTGTAATGTATAAATAATTATATTTTGACTATAAAAGTTATTGAAACAAGGTTTTTCATGATTGGTCTAACCACTAGTGAGTCTAACATGAGACTTTCTCATTTTGTAGTGGTTAAAGTATTTATTATTGTATTATTAAAAGAAGATCATTATTGTTTTATTAAACACAAAGTTATGTAAAATAGAGAATCTATTAGAGTTGAACAAAAAAAAAGAGAATATGATTTTTCATTCTTCATTTTAGAGAAAGTTTTGGAGAACCTGCTATTAGGCTTACCAATGAAGATGGGAAAGAACTAGAAAGACACCTTTCAAAACATGAGAGATTGAATCAGGTTGAAGATAGACGGGTGGAGTCAGAGAAGCTTGTTGAAAGCAGGGAAAGAGATATTGATAAAATCGATGTTGTAGGCCATTCTGATTTATATTATGAGCTAATTCTTAAAGACATAAGGTGCATGAACAGTCACTTTTGGTGGGGTGGTTCAATGATGGAAAGGAAAACATGCTGGGTTTCCTGGATGAAGCTTACGAAGGCTAAGATGAATATCGGGGTGTGGGCTTTAGGGACTTGAAAGCGGCGAATATTGCCTTTTCGAGCAAGTAAGCTTGAAAATTTCTCACCTCTCTAACATCAGTGTTGGCTCGAATGTATAAAGACAAATATTTCCCAAATTTCTCAATCTTCTAGGCAACCCTCGTGGTTATGGCGGAGCATTCACATATCTTTGAGCATTTTGAAACTTAATTACCGAAAGTACGTCTCATGTGGCTAGAATATAAGCATATGCCATGACCCATGGCTTTCAAATTCATCGAACTTCGAGGGGAGGGAACCATAGCACATCCCACATGATGCATTTGTAACTCGCTTGGGCCAGACCATCGATCCCTTGGCCGTGATCTGCAAGGGAAAAACCTAGGAGTGTTTTGAGAAAAAAACTCTCTGGTTGTAAACAGGGGCGGACGTACTTGAGGCCATGGTTGTAACCATGGTTACCCCATGGAAAAAAATAGAGGGGAATTAGTATTTGGTTATCCCATGTAAAATTTTTTTTACCATTAATATTAAATATATATATTTTTATATATTAATGGTTACTCCATGGAAAATTTTCTAGATCCGCCACTGGTTGTAAAGTCAGCCAAAGTGTATGAGTACATCTGATGAATAGTAAAATATGTCATACCTTAGTATATGTATGTCGGCCACATTTTGTGTGACTACCTAGGGTTAGGATTATAGTAAACGGTCTCATTTTGATCAATTAACTCCTTAATTATTTGAGCCGATCCAAGTTGTTCAAAGCAATTTTTCTTCTCCTTGATTTCCCTTATTCTTGATTCATTTAGAGGAACGAACAACTTTGATTTTCAGTGCTTCAAACCCTCTGTACCGTGTGCTAATTCCGCCGCTTCCTTGTACGAATGGACGGTGATTTCCTTCTGGTGATTGGGTTAAGGAAGAACCCACGAACATGGGTTCTGACGTTGTGTCGAGCTTGCTTCATCAGGAACTGCTACAGATACAGGACAGTTCATAATGCAGAAGGGGGAGATGATTAGTGCGGGGAATATGGTCAATGGAAGCTATGAGAATTGGGGGAATAAAGGTCAGATATGTTTCTCATGTTTAGTGTAAAATTCTCTTGCTGTTTGGAAGCAAACCTCATGTTTGATTGAAGGTCTCATTTTAGGTTATGGTTTTACTCTAAATGCTTCTATATATCATCGGCTCACCTCTCCTTTGATTTTCAGTTTAATGGTGTTTCAAGAATTCTCTAACATCAACTGGAAACAACTGCAATGATCTTGAAAAAGAAATTCATTAGTAGTTGTCCGTTGTATTGAGTATGAGACTACCAGTCTCCCAAAATCAACTGCAAACAACATAATTTTCACTAATAGAAAAAATAATAGGAATGTCATATTCACAAGATTTTCTGATAAAATATTACTCCCACTGGTTTTCTAATATTGGCTCCATTTGACTGCAAAAAATTTCAAGGCATGTTTGACCATCAATAACTTTAATTGCATACAATAACGCACGTCATGTGTGATGTCCTTGGATTCTCCGTAACATGTAGTTTCTAAAAAGTAAAATTTTATAGTCCGTTATTGTATGAAATAAAAAATTATTGGTGGTCAAACAAGTCTTGAGAAATTTTCAAAAAAATGAGTCATTGTTAAGAAACCAGAGAAAGTATAATTAAAGTCGGCTCATTTTAAAAAGTGAGGGTCCTGAGGGAGATCAATAACATCAGTTGCTACTTATGTTCCAAATATATGTTCTGCTTACTAAGCACTTTTTTTATCTGTTTACCAAGCAATAGAACTTTTTAGATTATAAGTAAAGGTAAAATCTTGGGAAATACCGTCTTTCCATATGCTTATGGAAAGATGATGTTTCATTAGAATAATAGAAACGTAAAAGTTTTTAGTTGCAATAGTAAATTTTTGTTATGCAACATGCAGTAGTTATAAATTTATGACCCGATTAATGCAACCCAAAATTTTTATTATGATTTCTTCTAATTTGCAGTTCAACCCTTGGTCTTTCCAGAGACGGATTCATATAATAATTGAGTTGCATTGATGCGTCACGAAACCGAATGGACAACACGCTCAAACCCCTAAATCGTAGCCTGCAAGAAAGCCAACCCTGAGGCATCACAGGGGTAAATCCTCCAAAGTTTAAGTCAGTAAAGAGTACTAGTACCATATAAAGAGTGAATGAATTAGAATATAAACACATACCTGGAATTTATACTGTATATTTCTCTCCATATTTATTACTATTATCCCATAAATACGGTAGTGATGATTACCGTTTCAGTCCTATTATGGGTTAAGTAATACATGCTCATTACCTAACTTATGCATGGTCCTTATCATGCATATTTATTGTATAATTTATATTAGAGAAAGTTTCAATGAAAGAAGCATATCCATAAGTTTATGAATAGACCACTTAACTTTTTACCTTAAAAGGTGTAATTTTTTTTATCCATAAGTTTATGAATAGACCACTTAACTTTTTACCTTATAAGGTGTAATTTTTTTTAAAAAAATTATATTGTATTATATAAATTAAAATAAGTAATGATGTGTATTTGAATGTGAAAATATAAAAATATATTTTTAAAATTTTATATTTAGTACCTCCATCCCAATTGAATTTGTACTCTTACTTTTTTTTTACATTATTGTCTATAAAAGTTTGATCACATATTTGAATAGATATATAAACAACATTACAATCGTATATGATATTGTTGAATTCGCCGTAACAAGTAGTTTTTAGATATCAACTCTTTAATTGCCGTTATTATACGTAGATAACTTATTAACAGTCAAACATGTTTCTTGAACAGCATGATAGTGATTGGGGGTTCAAGTTCAGCTGGACGAAGGGAGTTTGTAATTTAATAAATACAGTGTATAAGTAAAAAAAATACAATGAAGTGTTGTCCATAATTTAAGAATAGACTACCTGTCAAAACACCTCCTTTTAAAATTAAAAGTAGTGTATGAGAATGGATGAAGAGAGTGATGGGTAAAGCACCAGCAATTAAATGAGTGGCAAACACCAAGGCCAAAGTAATGGTGGATGTTCCGATTTTGTCATGCTCTAGTTAATGAAACAGGACCACAATCTCCCCAGATAATGTATGAAGAAACTTCAAGAAACCTAAGTTATGACCCCCAACTTCCTCGAATGCTCACTGCACTTCTTCATTCTGCACCCGAATGGAAAATATGCGTGCTATTTAATAGAGGCGCGAACCGGGTTAATCGTCAGTCATTTTTATTAACATTGTGTTCCAACCCTTACTATCAGCGTTATGAGAACGATAATTTCCACCAAATAGAATCAAATGAAATTTCATTTTCCATGTTCTTCATGTCCATAATTTCTAAAAGGGTGCTACTACTCGGTCTACAGTATATCGCAAATGATTACTCTTAGGTATATATACAAGGTTCATTTAGGAAGATCTGCTCGAAGTTTATTTGGGAATAAGACCGCTATCTATAATACGGACGTCGTGTATAAGTTGTGGGTGACCAAGGTTATTTTTGGGAATATCATAATTGAGTTTGGGACTACCGGTGCGTCTATTCATTTTTTTCACTCAAGTTCCAACAAGAAATTGGGAGAAGTCTAAATCCGAAATTGGAGATAACAATTTATTATTCGCACATACAGAAGTACTTTGCCCATGTTTGGCATAAACATGTCATAGAAAAGGCCTGCAATCTTAACAACAAGTTCTTTACAACAAATAAAAAATTATACTTTGGCCCTTATAAACGAAGTCGCATGTGGTTTGCATTTAACGATCCATTGACCGACATTTAACCGACGTTAGTTGAAATGAAATTTCAAGCTGCAAACAAAATTTTCACCCAAAAATTTGAACAAAGCCCCCACCCCAAACCCATCCCATCCCATTTATATCATATCCAGCAACAAGACCACACCTCATCTCATTTCTCATCTCCTACCCCAACTCCACACCTTCCTCTCTATTCACAACATTTCAAATCTACTCAAGAACCCAATCTACACTCTTCTCCCAAACATCAACAAGTATCTTAAAATGGAGCATCTCCCGGTTCAAATTAATTGAGGTTGTTTTCCATCCATTTAATGTTCATGTAGCACTTTTATGAACATACTTCTACAATGATTGAATATTTTCATTAAGTATGTTGACTATGTTACATGTTATATAGTGTATATTTATAGTGTTCCCAATATTATGCAATGATTTAGGGCTGATATTAGGGTTGATTTTGGAAAATAATCATATTTTACTATGAACACAGGTTGATTGTGCGACGTTGGTCAATGCATTTTCAAGTACGAGATACGAATGAATAGTAATCGAGGTCGCATTTGGCAGGACCTGACTGAAATACGTATGAATATCTGACGTCGCTTATCATTTGGATATTGCGACCTCGGTCCTTTCATCATACAATGTCACTTTCCTACATTCAATGTTTAGATTTATGTTGTATGCTCTCGGCTTTATAATTTGTACATCAATTGTTACATGTGTATCTGCTTTAATTGGAAAATTAGAGTTATTAATTGTACAATCAGTATTTTAATATATTAATAATGTAGATTTTTTGTAAATACAATTTAATTTCTATTGACAAACGATTGTTGGGTCATCTAATATTAAATAATAAAACATTGTTTGACAGATGATGTACAACCGATTCATATGCGATTTTGCACAAATTCACAGCCGAAATGACTCTTGAATGGCGTCGCATGAAACAAGGTCTTCTTACCAACACCGGCTAAATAAAACGATGTCATATTAATCACTGTTCCATGTCAGCGTACGATATAGCTTTAAATGATCTGCAACGTCGCTTTTCATATGAACGACGTTGACGTGAAAAAGGTCGCACCTTTTCTTAACCCATCGCATGCCTTCATGTGATGGCCGACGTCACTCCATGTGGAAGTCAAAGTCAGTTTCTGCGATGGCAGACGTCCATCCACGTGGAAGCCAAAGTTGGTTTCTGCGATGTTGCAGGTATGATATACCTTGGTCGACCAACTACCATTGACCGACGTCAGTCGGAAAACTTACCGACATCGGTTGGAAATCGAGGTAAAAGATTTTTTTTTACCTCGGTTGTGAACTGAGGTAAAAAACATACCTTTTACTCTGGCTGTATTTATCTCGATTCTTCCGAAACTGAAAACTGAGGTAAAAGGTCTTATTTCTTGTAGTGATTGCTAGAAAACAATTCCATCTGAATATTATTAATAGAAACACTAATTAAATTGCACATCAAAAAAAGGTTTTGTTTGATCATATAAAAATATTTTCATTTTTTAATCTTATTATAATATTTGTCTCTAAAATTATCATAAACTGTTATTCTTTTACTGTACAACACATTTTAGGTCATTTGCTTCATTTTAGAAAATTTCTCTAAACATTAATGTTACGTATCAAATTAGATTGTTAATGTGGATGAAAGAGAAATAATCATTTAAAAAAATTAAAAAGTCGGTTAGATCTACTACTATAATGATCCAAATAGCTTCAAAACTGAATCCTAACCAAATACATTGACCGACCATTTAATGACAACTATATCTATGATAAATTTTAATAATATAATATCTGTAAAATAATTCGACTTATTTTTTAAAAAAATTAATGAAAAATATACATTTCAACATTAAAATCATTTTAAACAACATAATTCAACGTGTTAAAATTGTACACAAGCCCTTCACCGGTGTTCATTCTCCCCATTATGTTTTTCATAAATAATTATTATTAATTACTAATAAATATAAAATATTTCCACCTCTAGGTTTGAAGGGAAAGCTTATCAATCCTAAGGAACAGCTTGATGTCGACAATCGACGCTGAATTTCCATGATGTCATAAAGGTTTTTATCAAGATGTAGGGAAAGTGTTTATGTTTCTAGCATTAGCTTTATTCCAATAAGTTTGACGAGGCAAAAGTGTAATGTTGTACTATTACTCTCTTTGTTGAAGTAACGAGGAAACATTAAAATGACATTTCCCTTATTTAGTCTGTTATAATATTTATAATCAAACCTTTATAAATTACTTTGTTTGTGAAATTTTGGATCAATATAAAAAACCCAAAAAAATTAACAAAATATGTTAATTTATGACTGGAAATGTTATAATTGTAATGGTGAGTTAAAAAGTGAACGTAACATCAAAGGATTGTGACAAATTAAATTTATTCTAATCACTACCAAAATCAATGGTTAAAAAATACACCTTCATTCCAAAGTCGGACTTTGATGGTTCACACATATTTGATTAAAATATTCACAACCAATTTCTCATGCACAACCATATCATTATATTGTAATGTTTTGAAACATCAGATTATAAGTTTGTTTTTTATAATCATTTACCAACATAATATAGGCTACATATAAAAATAAGTTTAATTTTCATAGATTTTACAATAACTAAACTTATATAGATCAACTATTCAATATCGGTTACAAACTTACAATCAGTAGGAAAAACTATTGGCGTGTTAAAAATGATCGGCTTCAATGGATTGCTGGAACGTAATCCCTTTGAATATTATTAATAGAAAAATTAATTAAACTGCACACTGAAGAAAGGTTCAGTTTGATCACATTAAAATATTTTCATATTTTTATCTAATTATAATATTTATCTCTAAAATTATCAAACACTGGCATCCATTTACTATAAAATCAAATGATAATTTTACATCACAATTTAGGTTATTTTCTTTGTTTTAAAAATGCTCTCCAAACATTAATGTTACATATCAAAGGAGATTGTTGATGTGTATGTAAAAGAATAATTATTTAAAATAAATAATTTAAAAGAGTTTGGACATGCAAGAGAGTGACAAGAGTTTGGTTAGAGACCTCCGCCTTTCCATCAGTTTGAGGATGACTGGATGTAGAAAATAGTAATTTCGTCCCTAACTTGCACCACAATGTATTCCAAAAGTAGGATAAGAATTTAACATCACTATCAGACGTTATGCTCACATGGATACCATGTAGCCAAACTACTTCCTTAATGAATTAATTCGAAACACGCTTTGTAACATCTGTCTTCCTACAAGGAATAAAATGTGTCATTTTCAAAAATCTATTAACCACAACAAAGATAGAATCATTACTTGATTGAGATCTTGGTAAACCAAGGACTAAATCCATGGAGATATCAACCCAAGGATGTGTAGGAACATGTAATGGAGTATAAAGACCATCAGGCTTAGTTTTGACTTAGCCTTCAAGAAATCAATACAATTCCTACAAACCCTGTCAACAGAGAGTGCCATTTTCGGCCAGAAGAAGTGTTCTCGCAACAAATTATAAGTTTTAAGTGCACCAAAATGTCCCATAAGACCACCTGAATGAGCTTCCATAACAAGTAATTCTCGCATAGAACATTTAGGAACACAAAGCCTATTATCTCGAAACAAGAATCCATCATGCCGGAAAAATTTATCATAAACATCATTTTCGCATGCAGCATAAACAGATGAAAAATCAGAATATGATACATTTCAATCGTGTAAGTAAAACATGTGTATGACTCAAAGCATCAACAACACCATTTTATTTACCCTTCATATATCACAATACATAAGGGAAAGATTCAATAAAACTAGACCATTTAGCATGATGCTTATTCAACTTCATCCAACTCTTCAAGTATTTCATTGACTCATGATCACTATGAATGACAAATTCTTTATGCAATAAATAATGTTTCCATGTCTCTAAAGCTCGCACAATTACATAAAATTCTTTGTCATATACATGATATTTAAGAGCACCACCCTTTAAATTTTCACTGAAGTAAGCTATACATCGATTCTTTTGCATCAAAACAGCACCAATTTCAACACCAGAAGCATCACAATGAATTTTGAAAGTACCATTAAAATCAGGTAAAGCAAGAAAATGAGCATTACATAATCATACTTTCAATTCATTAAATGCATTCTCTTAGCTTTCACCCCACACACATTTCACATCCTTTTTAACTAGTTCATTTAAAGGTGCATCTATAGATGAAAAATCTCGCACAAACCTTCTATAAAAACTAACTAAACCATGAAAAGATCTCACCCGATTGGCATTGGTAGGGGTTGGCCAACTCTCGATCGCCTATATCTTGGTTTCATCGACTTTAATGCCATCCCTAGACACCAAAAAACCGAGAAACACCACCTCCAAATTGTAAATAGTACACTTCTTGATGTTCGCATACAATCTAGACTCACGGAGTGCAACAAGAACCATCTTAACATGCTCAATATGCTCATTGGTTGACTTAGAATAAATAAATATATCATCAAAGTAAACCACAACAAATCGACCAATAAACTTTCTCAAGACTTGATTCATTAACCACATAAAAGTACTAGGTGCATTAGTTAAACCGAAAAGCATAACAATCCACTCATACAATCCAAACTTAGTCTTAAATGCAATTTTCCATCATCACCCTCCCTAATTCAAATCTGATGATAAACCTTAGTCAAATAAATCTTAGAATAAATTACATATCCATGCAAATCTTCAAGCATATTATATAATCTAGGTATAGGATGACGATACTTAATGGTTATCTTGTTTATAGAATGACAATCAATGCACATACGTCAAGTTTTATTTTTTTTTAGGAACTAAAATGAAAATCACAACACAAGGACTAAAAGATTCATGCACATAACCTTTTTTAGTAAATACTCTACTTGTCCTTGTAGTTCCTTTGTCTCCTCAGGGTTTGCTTTATACGTTGGACGATATGGAATAACCAAACCCGGAAGTAGGTCAATATGATGTTCTATGCCTCGTATGGGTGGTAGTCCATGAGGGAGTTCATCTGGAAAGACATCTTCAAATTCCTGTAACATCTCAGAAAATTGTGGAGAAACGTGTATAGGATTATCATCCTTGGAAAGATAATTCTCTTTAATGTGTAAAATAAGCACATAATAATGATTAGAAAAAGCACGATTCACATCCCGAAGCATAAAATTATTTACTAGAATTAGTAGGAAGTTCATGTCTCATCATGTAAATCGATGGTAAAGGACTAAGATGTGAAGACAGGATTTTACGTGACTTATTAGAACCATTCAGTGACTTACCTGCATGTGGTTCAGCCCTCCATGGTTTTTGGTCGAAATTGCCAGGGTTTTTGCTCCTTTTTAACACCTTTTGACCGAAATCACTCAAACCCTAAGTAGGGTTTTGATCGGCCACTTCTACCTCAGTCACAGACTTCTCTTTATTGACTTTCATGTGCCTTTGAGCTTCAAGAACTTCCATAGGAGATAATGGTGTTAAAGTATACTTGGTTCTATCCTTGATCACAGTAACTTTGTTAGCGTAACCATCATGCAAATATTTTCTATCAAACTGCCAAGGACTACCTAACAAAAATAGGACTAGCTTTCATAGGTATAACATCACACGAGATAGAATCATGATATTTTCTGATCTTAAAGTTAATTATGCAATGTTTTAAACCCTAATTTCACCCCTACCATTTAACCAAATGAGTTTATATGGAGATGGATGAGTAGTAATAGGCAAAGACAATGATTTAACAAGAAGATTAGAAACAGTATTAGCATAAGAACCACCATCAATAATCAGTAAACAATTCTTATCTTTCACAAGGCAACAAGTATGAAAAATATTTACATGTTGTACTTGAGATTGGCCATTTGAGAGTTTAGGATGCTCAATGACACGAAGTTACCTTGTGTTTCTATACCTTGTTCACCATGATCATTTATGATTATCTTTTCATCTACCCGTTCTTCCTCACTTTCATATAAAGTTGGCATATCGGCATTTTCATCTTCCTCTTCAATTGTAGTTAAAATTCAAGCATGAGGGAATTTACCATGAACGTGTCCTATTTCTTTACAATGGAAATGAGTATGAGTGTCAGAAGAAAGTGTATTTGATGTATAAGTAGTAGATTTACCTGGATTTTTAGAATATTTTTGAGTAGAGGGTGCCATCCTTTTTTCACTGGGATTATAAGTCGGTTTCGAATAGGATTTCACTGATCCATGGCCGCCCATGGTTGATCCTCCTAAACGGCCCAAACTAGGGTTTCCCGAATAAAACCCTAATTTTTTACTAGGAAATACGATTTGAGGTCTCCTTGGCTGCAAGGTGCTCTCAACCAATCTTGCTTTCACCAATGAATCTCTCACTAACACATGTTGTTAAAGCTTAACGGGAACTTAAGGATTTTCACGTAAGCCTTCTATGAATAGATTCTTCTCAAATGCATCTTCTTATTTCATTCCGACCCTTCTCATGGTCAACTTGAGATCTTTCCAGTATTTATCAACAAGTCGACTTCCTGCTTCATATTTCTCAAATAAGAATAATGTTCCATCAAATATGTAGGCAGAACATGATATTGTCGAAACTCGGACTTCAATATCTCCCAGGTGGAGATAGGTCTCTTCCCAGCAATTTGTCACGATTCTCTCAAATTCGTCCACCATTCAGCCTCATAATGGGTGAAGGAATATTGCACCAATTTCACTTTTTCTTTATCCCGATAATTGTTGAGATCTAATAGATTTTCAATCTGTCGCTCCCAATCAAGATACTTCGCCGAATTGTGTTGACCATCAACTCGATGGATGCCATACTTTAAACCCTTGATGTATCAAGATGAATCCAAGCTCTCACTGGAACCTGGGCTGGCTCTTCTCCAAGAATTTTGGTTGTTGTGGTGATGCTTTATAGAAGACCCTTGGCGTGATCGCCTTTCCGACACATCATCATATTCCTCCTCTGAACTACCATAACCATGAAATTTGTGGAAAAACCTTGGAATTTGTCCTTCTTGACCAAATTTGGGGGTATCAGTTTGGACATAATATTGAGTTTTCACGCCAATCGTTGCACTTCACTCATGAGCGCATTTATTTCTACAGCAAACAGATTTGGATCAAGAGGTTTATTTGGTTTGATCTGTTGTCGCTCCCAACCATCTGGCGGATCTTCACGTGATTGAGTACCACGTCTACCATCAGAAATGTTTTTCAATGGTAAATTGTTGTGGTTGCCAACAAAGGATGGCGGGACAAATGGATTATCGTCCGCCATATCCACTAAGCTGCTAAGAAAAACTAAATGATTAGTAGAAAAACATTCCCCATCCCCTTTGTTTAGTAAGGTCACTCACCAAGTGTAAAACACTCACAACTCACAGCCAAAGTAATGGTGAATGTTCTAATTTTATCACAGTCACATCCACCATTACTGTGGCCCTGTCAGATCCACCATTACGTCACAATCAGACATAGCGACATCACAATACCATCACTGTTGTATCGATCCTATCAACATAGCTTGCAACATCGCATTGTTGGCGGAATACGCAAAGTTCATAATGACTATATATATATATGGAGCCCACCTCATGCATTCCTTTAAACATTCAATTTTCCCTCGAATTCCAACAGTCCTCCTTCACATCCTCTCAAAGGTATGGTTTCTACATTGGTTATTTTACTTTTGCTTTTAATATTAATATTGAAATTTTTATGTATGTGGTGTATTGTGAATGTGTTATGTGCTTCCAGTAAGATATTTCTGTGGATTAGGTTCATCGATTAGGTTTTGGGGTGTTAGAATGTCAATCAGGTTGTGGGCATATTGTTTTTGGTTTAGGTTTGTTCTGTTTTCTTGTTTGTTGTTGTTGTTAGAGTCTCCCCGTTTAATGATTTCGACCTCGCCTACCCATCATTTTTACGTCGGTTAAAGTGACAAGGGTGCAAGGTATCTTATTTATAACTGTTGTAGTTAATCTCCATTATGACGTAGCACATTCATCGGTAAACCATTTGGTTTTACAGAACTTTATGCGACGTCGCTAACTCATAATTCCTGCAGTAGATCTGACCTCACATACTTATCGTTTATCTATTCGGATGGACCGATAATTGTATGACTTCACTTATTCATAATTTCTGTAGTTTACCTAGTGTATGACATCGCACACATCTCAGTTAACCATTCGGTTTTACCGACCCATGTGCGACTTTAATTAGACATGTTGCATCCATATATTTATTGATTAATAGACAACGTTAATTGAATTGTTTCCAATCATTAAGATTTGAATTTCAAAAATCATGTCTAGCAATGTCGGTTCAAGTCGCGACCCCATTGTGGTGAGCGATTTAATCTTCATATTTAAATTGTGTTTCCTACCTTGCTTGTATTACCAATATTCAAATTTAATTTACAAATATTTCTTTAATTAACAAATTGATAGCCATTCGGATCGTCCGCGAGCTACATTTAGCTACATTGTTCCTCATTTCATCCACACCCTGACGCAGACGAACTTTGGGGATGTTCCAATACTGGTAAGTAATCCCTGTAACGTATTTGATCTATTAAAAAATCTTTTTTATACTTTACTTCCATATTAACTGAACATGATTTTTTTTTAATTCAGTACGTCCCTAGTCTGATTGTGGAGCTCCTACCTCTTTTGAAGTTGGATGGGAGTACCACATGCATTACTCGGGGAACAAGACATTAAAGAGCGTAACGTCGAAGGGTTTGGAGCAGTTTCTGATTGGTGAGGGACTCAGAAAAAGGAACACGCTCTACTTCGAGCTGGTCCATCATTTTAGTTTTTAACGTTGAACTTCTTCCATATTCATGAATCGTATTTGGAACCAGATTATTATTTATGTATTTTTATATTTAATCTATAATTTTCATGTTAGCAATGTTATTGTAATGTTATTCAATCCTTATTATTTAACCTAATATGCCCACGAAGTTTGAAAAGAATTATGATCAGCGAAACAAAAAATAATTTTTGGGTTATTGTGACAATCAGTCTTGAACTAGCAAGTTGTGTAAAACGATTTTGTTTTTAAGTAATGTCGAACCTCTGACCTGCTGCTTGATGGGCCGAAATTGTTTGGCCCATCAAAGTCTGGGACGTCGCTGAGTACTCGACAACATGTCGCCTCATCCAACTTGCTGTAACGTTGCTTAGTAGTCTACACCATGTCTCTTGATCCGACTTTAGTGCGACGTTGCATATATTGAGGCAGATGGAACTATGATTCAAAACAACATTATTGCGGAACGATTATAAATAGAGGGACCCTGAAAAGCAGTTCAGCCACCCACTCACAAATTTCTCGCAAATTCCAATAGTCTCCAGCTTGCTCCTCATCTTCTCTGCTCAGGAAAAAGGTTTGTTCTTCCCTAATTCCTAAAACCTAACTTTTCAAATTTTTACTTTACAATGTTAGAGTCTGTGAATGTATTTTGATTTTTTGTCCATCTAGTTTTATCTTGGATTTTGGAGATTGTGAGCTTTCTTTGAGTTTAAACTTAGGTACAATGTTTTTGTGTGTTAGAAAAGGGTTTTTGTTTAATTTGATGTTGATTATGCTTCATTTTTCCGGTTGTATTTATTTCTTCCCGTTGCTTCCTATGATATATGCGACTTTGCTCATCTGTCTTCCACGAAATTGGTTCATGCGACTATAGTGCGACATCACATATTCTTATTTCCAGTAGCTTATCTTCAAGTTTATGACATCGGACTATTATCGGGTGTCCTTCGGCTTTAACTAAATGTTAGCGATGTCGTAACATGACATCTAATTGTACAATTGTTATGCTTATGCGACTTCAGTTCTGTTTCGGTCTTGTCATCGATCTAACCGACTTGTATGTGACGTCACATGTACATGTCGGCCATCCCACTGGTTTGGGTCGACATGCACCTGTGACGGCATTGCCGGTGTCGCACACTGCACTTCTTAGGGCAGTTTTCACTTAACATTTTCCCTTTTGATGCAGTACTAATGGCTGGTGAAGGATCGTACAATCCACCCTTTTTCAGGTCTTTCACCAACCTACATATATATTTACTAGCTAACACATAATCACACTTTATATATAAAAACTAATTACTTTTTGGCTAAAACATTGTTTGACAATCCTGTTTTTGAAGGCTATGGTAGGGTGGTGGTGGAGGTGGCAGAGATTGGTGGGGATTGCCGGCAGGGTGGTGGTGGAGGTGGTGCTTGGCTAGCCTGGTGAGGTGGTGAAGCAGGAAACTCGATATTTCGATGAATTCCCATATTCCAACTGGTGGTGGAACATCGGCGGTGGAAGTGGCGGAACATCAGCGGCGGAAGTGGCGGAACGGAAGTTGGTATGGAAAAGAAGAAGAACATAGGGTTATTTTTGTAATTACATTTTTAGTTTTAAGACTAGGGGTATTTTAGTCTTTTTAGGTTTAGTCAATGCCGGATAATGTTAAGTCAACGCTTGAATAGTGCAAACAGGTTATATCGGCACATTGCTAAAAAATTAGGGTTAGAATCACACTTTTAAATTTTATAGGGTTATATTAGCACTTTTAGAAAATAATAGGGTTATTTTTGTATTTTACCCATCCTCTATTTAGCAATTTGAACATGCAGTTAATTCCTCTAGTTAGCGATCAGCGCACTTAAAATTTTAAAACTTTTTATTTCTATTTTTGCACATTCCAAATATAAAAAATTTAAATTATTGTCATTCGCTCATTTTTTTTTCTTTTTACATTTCAATCAATTTGATTAACTTAATTGACATCTTATAAATTATTGTGTCATAAAATGAAGTGTCATTATTAGACCATTGAGTCCATCTTTGCGAGACCATCTCATGGTCAGAATAGGATTAAAGGGAAAATAGAGAAATGACAAATCAAATCCGTGGGTAAAATTACTAATAAATTGAGCTCGGGGGTCACTAGTGAAAGCCATGAAAATGGAGGGACTACAAAGCAAATATGAAAATTTTAATTCAAAAATCCCTTCCCAACTTGAGGTGTGAAGCAGAATCCCTGGCCCAAACACGTCTTCCCCCCAAAACTCTTCAAACACAGTCGATTGAACATAACTTTCTCAAATCCTTGAATCAAATCAATTTTGAAAATTGTAGATTCAAAAGCTCGAATCATGGCCGAAGAAGGTGATTTCTATATCAAAAATCAATAGCATGCGACGCAACAGCAGAGTCAAACACAACAAATTGGATCAAATGCCAATGATGAATAGATCGTACCTCTTTCACAAGGTAGGTTGCTGATCTTTTTGTAATTCATTCTGAGCTTTCATTTTTCTGATTTGAAGAGCAGCAAACTGTGTTTGCAAAGCCTATTTGTACGAATGATTTTCCATACATGTTGCCAATTTGTCTTTGAACAGATCATCATCTTATCAATTTGCTGAAAGTTTCATTTAAAATGCCTTAGCTTTCACATGTTGGGATTCACGTTATGAGCAGTTATTTTGAAGTTTTAAACAGTGCAATTGAGCTTATTTCACATTATGAAAATAATTGTTTGCAGCTGAAGATATGATTTATAGCAGATCATGTTCATGAAATTCGCTATGATGTTTTAACTGTGTAGCATGATGGTGACAATTGACTGAGCATGAATACGATGCAACAACATGATGTGATGTTACTCTGTCATGTTTGATGTTACAACTATATGACATGGTGTTTTAACTATACAACATTATGCTGGAATTCATTGAGCATGTTCACACGAATATTCACCAACAAATAACTCAAGGGAATCATCAACAAAAACAGCTCCCGAAGTTCTCGAACAACCAAAAACAAAAATAAAAGCAAAAAAGTGCAACGGGGAAAGATAAGATTGAAAGAAAGAACCATTGAGAAGGGAATTTAGTTCCAAAACACCAAATGCGCAATTGATCTAAAGCCAACTTGCTCGAACATTATCATTATTTGCTCTCATCTTGTGATGTTACACTATCACACTGTCATGATTCATTTTGTGTGTTTGATGTTTTACAAATACGCACCGATCAGGATGTTGATTTAAACAGGATATCCATGTGCTCCACCACACTTACACATTCCACTGTTGTTGAACTTGAATTAACGTCTTTAATGTTCCACTTATGTCCATAGTTGTTCTTCTTTTTAAATGATGATTGAAAGATATAAGTTGATTCGTATGACTTTATTTATATTACAAAAGAAGTAATTATAATAATTTTTAAATAAAGATACTACAAAATAATCACTCATTACTCAACATCAAACAAATTCAAAAAACATTATTGTATACACTTAAAAATGCCAACTTTCCCTCCAAAAAGCTCAACATATGAACAAAAATTTCAAAGCATAAAACATCAGCCACTTTCACTAGTGGAAAACCTCTCATAGGCACCGGTAATTTACCACTAAGGCACCAGTAAAATTTTCCCCTGAGATACCGGTGCCTAAGTGATCTGGTACAAATTTTCATAGTTTTGAGCATTGGTAAAACATACCGGTGCTATAAAATGAGCACCGGTATAGAGAGATCAGGTTCTTGTTAATTTCCATACGGGTGTTCAAGAAAGCATGACCAGTTACATATACTGGGCACCAGTATGTTGAAAAACTTGTCGGTGCTTATTACATTCAGCACCGATTGTTAATAGAGTACTTGACCGCCCTCTCCTGGCATCGTTAAAATCGAGATGAGCTAGAGCTATTAAAGGTCAAAGATAAAGATATTTGTAATTCTGCTCCCATTCCTACAACTATGCTACCACAAAGGGTAGATAACGGTAAGACCATGGTCATCTACAGAGATGTTAGGAATCTACGAGTCAACTACCCACATCCGTAATCGGGTCGTCAATTCGATCACGTGTTCGAAATAATCAGTGTTGGTAAAATAGGCTTTGGGGGGTAGGGGGTTTACTAACAACTACTAGCATGCAAGTTAATAGAGAATAAACTATATAAGATAACACTTGGGGACTATTTGCGCAACATGATTAATGTTGTTTTGATCCTCGACTCCATCACATACAAGAGCTACAAACCTATTTTAGTGTTTGTGGCACGTGGTGTGGTCGATGGTCAACACTTCCTCATACCTATCATGTAGGGTGCACATGTAATCTTCCATTGGCACTGCCTCCGTAATTAGGGGAGTGCAACAACGGCCCTACCTACTGTGCAGATCTGATC
>JAULKK010284227.1:0-13991 GCA_032355705.1 Rubia peregrina
TGAAAATATTAGAAGTAAAACATGTGCATTATGGATAAATAATAGTATATTATATAATAAATTAGTGTATACATAGCGGGTATAGAGGGGTGGGGCGGGTATGAATTAATATCCAAGCCTGACCCACTACCCATGGCGGGTATCAATTTCCATACACATACCCGCCTCACCCCCACGAAAACTGCATCCATACCCGTCCCAATGGGAAGGATGCGGGGCGGACCTCCACCAAAACCCGACCCACTGATATCCCTACTCGCACCTCTGGCTCTTACTGAGGCTATTGATGAGGGTTGGAACCAAAGCTCTCCCTCAAACCAAATGCCACATTGCTACTCTATATTTTTGGGCTATCGATGGTCCTCACTGTAGACTTACTCACTTTTTGCCACTGTCTTTGGGCCATATTGATAGCCCTAAGCAGCTAGGAAGTAAGATTTATAAACCCAACCCAATCCAAGTTAACCAAGTCGTCAAGCTAAAGCTGAATTTAAAACTGATACTGTACTTGATATTTTATGCCATCCAATTTGCCTCTTCCTTCACCAAATGCCCTATTTCTTCTATTTTCCTTTCTTTTCCCTGAAAAATTCTCAAGTTTATTTCCTCCCATAAGTGATACAAGCCTTTAACCACTGTATTGATCCTCAGTTTCTGTCTTCTAATCATCCAAACTTTCGGAAGCTTCTTCAAATCTCTCTGTCTCAACACTTCTGGTGTTTGCAACAATCAAAATAATCATTTTTTGAATCCACACTTAATGAAAAGATTATTTGCATCTTCTTGCTAATGGTTACATAAAACACAAAGTTTGGGGGGGGGGGTTAAGTATGCTAAATCCCAATAGTCTGTCAACGGTTGCCAATTTCATTTTCAACAACATCCATAAGAAGAAACTTTGTTTTGGTATCTACTACGAGCACTTTATCAATCTTTCTAAAGGATCCAGAACTTATCCTCCCTTTAAATAGTTATAGGCTTCTGATATTCTGAACTTTCCATTCTTATTAACACATCTATCCAACCTTCCTTTCATCTTGTCTTTCCATCTGCTAAGCAACTTCCACATCCAGCTGTGATCTTGCTGAGGCTTATGATATTCAAAATTCTAGGATTTTACTTGATATTATTTTATCCATTTAATCCATAGCACATACTACTTTCTCTGTACATCTGAAACCATTTTTCATAAATCTAATTGATTCCAAACTGAAGGATCTCTGAACCCTAGTCCTTCCACCTTTTTACTTCTGCTCATTGACTCCTAGGATTCAGGAGCAAAATACCTCACCCTCACTTTTCTTGTTCCACAGAAAATCTCTACATTTCTTGAAAATTTCAACATGGATTTTAAAAATCCCTGACTAGTAGCCCACAATGCTGAGAAGTATTGAATATATCAATTGACTTCTACCTGCATAAGAAAGAGAACTGGAATTCCAAGTATTTAATCTCTTACTCACTTTGTCTAGTAATCTTGTGCAAGAAACCATATCCCACATGAAAGTAGAAATAGGTATTCCCAGGTATCTCGAGGGAAATTATCCTTTTTTGAATATTTAGAACTCCTGCCATGAAATCCTTTTCCCAATTCATCCATAACTGAGAAATAAACCGTTCACGTAATACTATTTATTTTCGGTCCTAAAATATGTTGGAATTCATCAACCACCTCATGAATACCTTCCAATGATTTCTGATTTGCCTCACGGAATATCAATAGGTTATCAGTAAAAACAAACTGTGTCAGTCTACTTTTTTACTTCTTTGATGATACCCTATTTCTTTATCTTTAAATTTCTTGTCAAGCAACATGGTAAGGAACTCCATACATATTACAAATGAGATAGGGTATATGGGATCCCCCTGTTTAACTCCAACGGCACCTCTCAATCCAATTAATAAAGAGACCTAGTTGTTTCAGTACTCTAAGCCAATAAAAAAAGAACATACAATTTACTGTATCAAAGGCCTTCTTGATATCAATTTTAATAACATAACTTGGCTTCATACTTGTGACTTTGCACTTGTGAACTAACTGTTGTGCTAGAAGGATATTATGAGTAATATTCCTCCCTTTAACAAATGCTCCTTGGTTTTTTCTTATCAGAGAATGTAGTATTGCTCCCAATCTGTTGCATAATATCCTTCTTAATACCTTGTGTAGAGTTGAGCAACATACAACGGGTCTGGTATCAGAAGCAGTTTGTCGATAACTGATTTTGGGGATCAAGGTCAAAATTGCTCCACTAAGCTCATTTGGAAATTATTATCCTCTGAAAAGCTCCTGATAGCATTTTTAAAATATCATCCGACTATGTCCCAAGATTTCTTGAATAAGAAACCACTAAATCCATCATAGCACAAACTCTTACTTGAGTTGGTTCCTTTTAAAGCCTGAAGAATTTCATCATCTATTACCTAAACAATCAATTATATTTGTTGTTGAAGTGTTAATATTGCAACCCCAATAATAATCTTCTTTTATTTTGCAAAGGGGGTTGATTTTTGCTCCTAGCTGTTGTTTCAACACTAAAATCAAGTAATGTTCCAATTCTTTACCCTAAACTTCCTATGTTTCATCAAACAAACATGCTTTGTGATTAGAATATTATTTTTTCTTCATTTTAGCATAGAAAAGTATAGTTTTTTTATCCCCCTCCTCTAGCTATTTTAATTTTGCTCTTTACTTCAGGAATTTGTATTCAGCATTATCCATCACTAAGGGCTCCTTTCTTTTCACAGTTTCTAATTCTTGAGCTTCCAAAGAGTTTAGACTCTTCTGCAAGTTTTTACTGGCCAATATCCATTCTTGTTTTGCATTCAGAACTTTAGTTTCAACAACTGAGAATTCCTTCCTATTTAAATCTGCTAAAGACTTTTGCAGTCTTATTAAAATTTTGTACAAATCCTCCAAAGTATTGCACTCCTTTTTCCCATACAGCTTTCACCAAAATCTTATACTAATGTAAGAATGTTCACATGTTGAAGAACTTAAAAGATTTTTCCTATTTACCACTTTTAAGAATTGTCACCTGTAAATGAAAATGATCGGAAATATAATTGTTTGCTACCCTGCATACAGAATTCAAGAAGATTTCAACCTACTTTTGGTTTATCAAAGCTCTATCAATTCTACTTAGAATTCAGCATCCCTTCTTCCTCATGTTATCCCATGCATATCTTGCTCCTAGAGTTTTCATTTCCATTAGTTCCAATTTATTAATTCACTTCTGAAAATCTTATGCCTTTGCTGGTAATACATAGTTTCCACCAACCCTATCAACTGGGTGAAGAGGTGAATTAAAATCACCTTTAATTACCCATGGTGTATCATCATCATGATGTAGTTCTTTCAGAAAAATCTATAATTCTTGTCTCTCCTCTCCACTATTCATGTTATAGACCAAAATGATATAAACTTTCTGATTAGAGCCTCTTATCTTAACCTCAACATTAATCCCCTAAGCATGCTTATGGTATATCTGAAACTCATAAATTTTAGACCTCTATCCCAACCAAATCCTTCCACCCTTAATAAGATCTCCATTAGATTCTAAAATCCATCATTTCCCCCATTGTGATCCAAACCTACAACTCCTTCATGTTTTGTACACTTGTTCCTAACAAACCAATAATCTCACATCTACTATGTACACAGTAATTCCTACACCTTTTTTGCTTTTCTTTGTTATTTACACCTCTCACATTCCATACCAATATATTACTATTTATCTAAAGGCTCCTCAATCATTCCATATCTTAGAAACATTTCATTCTTTGCTCCTGCTTCCCCATATTCTTTCATTATTTTCTTGCCTTCCTCCTGCACATAAACCTCTCCTGTTTGGTTTCTGCTAGCTATTTCTGTGTTTTCCTCATTTTCCTGTACCTTCTCCAAAACATCTACTTCCAGTATTTTCAACTCATTTTTTTTCATTGGCACATAAATTTGCTTAGTCACTGCTTTTCTCTGTATTTCAACCTTGTCCATCTTTTTACATTGCACAGTCTTGTGCTCCAGTAAATATCACAACAAAAAAGAGTCCATTCATACATGATTTTATGATGATGTACTCTATCATTCTCATCAATATAAGGAAATTCCTCAGGAAATTGACCTCAAACAATCAATTCCACCTGTCTCATGGCATATGTTAATATTTCTAAATCTCTAGTTGCCTTGTCTAGTTTTAAGGGTTTCCCAGTGGACTGATTATCTTGCTTGGAATGTTTGGGTTCCAATAAACTACAGGTAAGCCATGTAATTGCATCCAAACTGGAACAAACTTTGGTTCATCTAATTCCATACTTTGCTTCCACTCTAAAATCATTAATGGCTTACCATCGAACAACATTTCCTTTTCAATAACCAAATCCTTAAACGGTTTCTGATTTAATTTAACCATATATAGACCTTTTTTAACCTTCCAAATTCTTATTATGCTTTTTAAAAACCTAAATCCTCTCAAAGTAACCCAAAAAAATCTTAAAAGGGGGGAAAACTACTCTTTAAATGACATATGACAGCTGATTCCTAATTCTTAGCATTCTCAACAACTTCATCCAATGTAATTTTGCCCATATTTATACCTCCTAACTTTAAAAGTGGTACAAAATATACCTAAATTTGCTGTTAGACTAAAGATTCCTATGGTTTTTTATCCTCAATCTGCGCACCCCAGCTCAGCTTCCTCCTACCGAGTTCTGATCAATTCTCGTTGACTTCTACCTCAAATTCCTCTTTTTGCTCCTTTCCACTTTTAGCACTTCATTCAGCATTATTTTCATCCTCCATCTGCTCTACCTGGGAAATGAACTCAATTTCCAAATCTTCATTGCCTTCAATTTCAACACTTCCTAACTGAATTTCTTGACTTTCTCTACTTTACTTTTGTTCTTTTCCTTTCCTCTCTTATTTATAACCATTTGTAATTTTCTTCGTTTTCTGCCAGATCTCCCTGTGGCTGAACATCAGGAAAAACTAACCGGTCATAAACAATTTACACACACTCAGGGTACTCTAAAGGTTTGTGAGAAGATGCCAGTTTAGTCCTTTGTATAAATAGATGTTCTCCAACTAGGTATCCCTTCAATTGAGGCTTCTACTATAATTTTTTTTTTGAATTTGATCATAATTTTATTGGAAAAATGTATGGCCCTATTGTTCCTCTATGGGTGAATGACTCTCAAGGCATCACATTACCAAAAAGGAGAGTGTAGCTAGCAAACATATTTTTTGTTAGTGGGAAGCTACGCCATTGCCGGGGTGAGAGGTGTCTCACGCAAGGTATCTATTGTAGCATTTCTTATGGTAGTATCTTCAGAGATTGACAACATTCTATCTTTTGAGGACTTGATTTCCCATAATTTCTTTAAGCACATAACTCTCTCTAACATGTGCATCATCGACTTTGTAGAGACCTTCCCAGTTGGGTTCCAAATTTTCATCTTTTTGTACCATCCGGTTGTCGTAATTTTTCATATTTTATTTCACTTCATCCTATTGTAGCCTGGACCTTCTCTCTTTTCGTCCACTAGATATAAGTATGTGTGGATTTTATCCTTTTTTGGCCTTATCTGATCCTGTCAAGCAGAAGCTAGGTAAGCCTGCATCGAGAGGTATAACTTTTTTGATTCCATAGACCAAGTTGAATGGGATTTATCCAATTATTGCTCTCTTCATCGTTCTATATGTATATAGCACACGGGGTAATTCTTATATCATATTCCCCTCATCCCTCACCAAACGAGCTATTATACAATTAATGATTGTCTGGTTAGTAACTTTGACATAGATGTTGGCTTGTGGGTGGCACACAAAAGTGAGTTTTTGTTGGACGTTGAAGCATTTGCACCACTTTTTATAGGTATTGCAGGCTAATTACCTCCAGTTAACTATGATAAAAGTTCTAGGTACCCCGAACATACACGATATATTTTTCCAACAAAAGTCGATCCAGCTCATACCTTTTAAGTTGGTCATCATATCTGCTTCTACCCATTTGGTGAAGTAGTCAATAATTACGATCACGTGTTTAGTGAAGTAGTTGATGGATACGATCACATAATTAAGAATCCTATACTTGTCTAGTCATCTCCTTCCTTAGCCACTTCCACCTCATACTTGTCAATCTAGCACTTCGCTACTTCTTCTAGCAAGGTCAATAAGTTTATCTTCTCCAACTCTTAAACAATACGGTTGATGTGTCCATTGTCAGCAACTTTCTGAGTGAAAGTGACCGGCACCTGCAGGTGTCGTTAAATACCCACGGGAACAACCTAGTCAAAGATAAGATTTAAATCGTTGCTCCCTTACTCACTTCTAACTACTAGAAAGTAGATAGCAGTAAGTTAGGGTGTCGTACACAGATATCTATGGGGTTTAAAGGATAGATTTGAAAAGTTCACACACTAGCATCACCAAGTGCGTGTGTGTGTCAAGAATAGAGAAAATAGGGGATTTTGTATTGAAAGGGTTAAACTAACAAACTACGAACATAAACTACAAAACACAAGATAGATATAATGAGAATGGACTTGGGCTTGGGCTTGGGAGAATTTTCAAAACGCTATTAATTTACAGACAATGATTCTCGGCATCTATTCACATATAGACAATAAACTATTGCATGCCTTATCACCCGATGTGGAAAGGTTGACTCGCCGAAAACTCTCACGATGACTAATATCCCGGTTCTGCCCCCTCCTCAAACTCTTGCCTTCGCCTGTTATATCTAGAGGAGAACTCAACCTACTGACCCCCCCCCCTCTAGTCCTAACTATTGTGGTCAATAAACCCGCGACCGTGCAGTAAATTAAACACGGTAGTAGCATGACTCGTCGGGATATCCTAGGGGAACACCCACTACAACGATGTATGTTTTTATGACCGAGAGCATTAGTGTCTTATTATTACCACCTAGAATTTTATCTTTCCTAGTTAACTACAAACACGTGATATGGCTTTCAGAACTAGAATGCAACCCCAACTAGATATTAATCGATGCCCGACAGTATGTGGTCGGGTTACTCCGTATCGTTCATAGCCTAATTCAATTAAGTCCTCTAGCCTAAACTAACCAAGCAATCATGCCTATTTGTCACTCTTAAACACAATCTTCACACTGACTTTTGGTTAAACCCGATAAAATGACAAAATACTCACGGGTTCATTGCAATGCCTAGTGCTAGATTACACAATGAAATCTATTTGTTGTACATCCGAATATTATGCAATCATAAAAACATCAAAGCCCAAGTAATAATAAGAAGAAGAATACATAGATGAATCTAAAAGTCACACATGTCAAGAATCAATAAACACTTACAAATGCTCCCAAGCTATGTTACCCCAACTCGGATTTAGTGTCGTGTTCGAGTAGGGATTAGATATAGCGTCACTCAAAATTTTCATTTTGAATGACACGGTGATTCGGTCAACTGAGTGTCTTGACTAACTTTTTCAACACGTCTATCATATTAAATGTCGTAAAATATATTTTGAAAAAATATATTTTATTATTTTTATAAATAATAATACATTTAATTAACTTATAATATAGCTTATAATATTTTTAAAATATTATATTAACTTATAATATATTATTTTGTTCTTATAATAAGATTGTAGTTTAGTAATATACTTCTTATTATATTTATAAAGATATATAAAATAATTTATTCAACTGTTGTACAATGTTTCTATTATATATAACATAGTATTATATTATAATAATAATAATAATATAGTGTTCTACTCATTATATACAACATTGTGCTCGTATTCTATATAACATGGTATAACATTATATTCTTATTTTATATATGTATATATATAATTTCGTTCTTATAACTATAGATAAAATCAAATGAGATTATTACATATAAAAAACAAAAAATATTGCTCTTATTATACATACAAAATTATGTTAAAGTATTACACAAAGTTGCATATGTTCTTATGTGTGTAAAATGGATAAACTTCTAGTATTTCGTAATCATTCGTCCCCTTTCTTCCGATACCTACATCTGCTCTCCGATTTATTTGTGGATACACAACTCATCCATATTTCAACCTGTGTCATGTGTCGCGTCGAATCGAAACGTGATTCTCCACCTCTTCTCACGTGTCGGGGTAACATATATAGCTCCTAAACATAAGTTTAAGCTACATGAATAAAAACCCATGACATTAATGGGTTTAAATGTCATAGATTTGGTGATATGAATGGAGAGAGAGGGAGAAGGGTGTTTCACTTTGTAGATCTTCCTCCCTCTTTATCTTGTGGATAAAGAGCCACCCTTGAGAAGAGAGAGAAATCCCAAAACACATTGGTCAAAACTCTAGTCAAGAGGGTGGTACAGACTGTGCCGTGACAAGCTGTGAACAAGTATACAATTCATCATAATCTGTCTCCACGAGCGTGAGTTGCCAACTACTGAGCAATACATACCATGCTTGACTGCACGGTCTGTTTTCAGGGACAGTCTTTCCAGCTTCTGATTTGGGACGGAGCATGCACGTTTTCACGATTCATCTTCAGGGCCTTTAATCCTCTGGCCAACTTCATATGGTACACACCGTGTCACATGATATAGTCCATGCCTGTTGAATAATTTTTTTTCACCCTTTGAACCTTTTGCTCTTTTTGACTTCTTTCTGCTTCCACTTTCTTCAATCTTCTACCATCATGTTTGATGTCCTTCATCCTTCTACCAATCTCGCAATTGACCTTCAATCTACTACCATTCTTTAGAATAGCTTTCTCTAATGAATGGTCTACAATTTTACAAAAAAAAACATCTGAACACTTATAGAGGTAAGATCCCATTAGGCTACAAATATTCCACAAAATAGGGAAGTTGACATAGAAAATCAAACAAGATGGTTTCAACTCCCTATCATGCCAAATCTCTATAAACTTGATCATCCACCAACAAAATCATAACAAACGATGTGATAAATGGTAAAGAAAACATTCATTTCACGTCTTATCAGAGAGCCTCATTCAACTCCTGTTTAGTATCCACCACGGACTCAGCTATAGAGCCAACATCCTCTAACCCCTTAATACCCAAATTAGGATTTTAGGCATGTATGTTCACCCACACGTGTCACCACTCTACATCTGCAATCTTGGTATAGATTTTGGCGAAGAAGTTATAAAAATCTTTCATTTTTTGCAACTTGTTCACCAAGACTTGAGGGTACATATGCGGGCTCTCCACTCTACAACTCAGACAATTGCTCGACCAGCAAGGCGTTCACTTGGTCTTTCTAGTCACTCAAACTCCACGTTATAGCCACCTTTGTCTCCCACTTAGTGTGTTCCTCCTCAAATCTCTTTAGCTTCTCCTACAACTTAGCCACTCACTCACGAAATTTCTTCGTCACATCAACAAAACTATATGCGCGTTTAACTATTTGCCATAGCACTACTGACTGAAAAACCAAACAACCCACCTTTAACAAATATAACACCCACGATAGATGTTTAAAGTAAATGACAAATCAATTATCCTACCTCGGGCATTGAGCCAAACATGGCAATAGGATTCTTCGAGTCCGCTAGAGCCAAGTCAGTAGGAACGAGCATACCCCTATCGTTGTCATCCTTCCCACCATTTATATCCACCCAAATAGGTGAAATAAATTAGACCTCACCACCTGTGCGTCTAGAGCCTCCAGCGCCAGAAATCTTCCCGGCGGTCTACTTATAAACATTCACCTTGCTAGATCCCCTGGCAGCCCTTTGTTTCTTCCTCGACCGAGCACTTAATTGAGCATTGGTGTACCACCCCTCAGCTTTCCCTACGTTGTTGTTAGGATCGGGAGGGTCAGTCTTCGACAATCTCATTCCTACAGAAAGAATATTACCATTAGCGAAGTACACATAATAAGCTCATCAAACATAACAAAAAATATATTTAAAAAATGCACAAGCAATATAACAACATTATAAGTTACAACCCCGCTTCTCCCTTGGCCAGATTATCTTTACCATGTACAGAGTCAAATCTATCACAATCTTGCTCTTCTTTATAAATTTCCCCATCTTATCAGATTGCACATCGTAAGAACCAACAAAATTCCACGTAGGCATCAGTTTACCCTCCACGACCTTAACATAAAAATAGCTTTCCCTCCATGTCCCACAATTTCTAGGAAAATCCTTCACAATTTAAACCCACAAAAATTGGGATACAGCGTAAAGAAACCTTATTTACCTTCACTCTATAGACGATGGTACCCAATAAAATCACCAACCTCTACCAACCTTTTAGAATTTTTACATACTTCTTCGTATCCACTCATTATGTCCATGCTTCTCGGATGACGCTGGGCAAGAGCAACCCCATAAGCCTCCAATACATCTACCATGAAGTTCGACACAGGTAGAGTCAGTCCATATAAGAAGAAATGCTTATAAATACTAAAAAAATAGTTAGGAGATTCCACACCCTTTTACTGGCAACAGACAATCTTATCTCACACTCATCCAGGATGGATGATACTTCTTCAGTTCTACTAATGCACTCTCAGTCATGACACTATCTTATCTTCCATATTTTGACCATCCCATTCCCTAACAACTTCTTCTTCCCTGAAGATCACTTCGTCCCCGGAAACAAGTCATTATGCACCACGTTAAGTTAGGCCGTAGAGGATGAGTATTTGAAACGAACAACCACTATATTTGCAAAAATAAGAAGGGTAAGACCAAAATAATACCTTTAATTGACGACAGCCCTAGATAACAACCACACAAATCCCTCTAACGTTCCTGTAAACCAAATGAACAAGGTATAAGCCACTAACACGTCATTGGGATTTTATACACACATCAAATAATCCAAACATTTAAAGTTGCGCTTCAAAAATGCTCAATTTCGAAGCAATAAGTAACTTGTGTCAATTATGAATAGGAATCGTCACTTGTTAAACATGCTTTGAAATTATTATATCACATGCCATTACGCTTGTGTATCAATCTTACCCTCAATCTTTGAGACAACATATCTCATTCCCCAAAGTCAAGGGGATACTAATTAACTCAAAAAAATCTTTACTTCTTACCCACGAAGTCATACATAGATTCGTGCTAGCGTTGCCATTTTTATCAAACCCAAACTATATATATAGTTTACCTCCAAAATAGAAAAAACTACAATGTTTAGACTTGATCAAAAAGCTTAAACACTACGCATTTCATAACTCCGCAGCAAGGTGGCTTATGGTATATATGCCTAGCCAGTGAAACCCTAAGCATGAGGCCTAACTCGTTGCGACCAACTGCTCAATACTAGAGAGCGAGCAAAGTTAAGTTCGCTAACAAGCAATCGATCCCAAAGAAAAAGCAGAAGAGTTACTCTATATGGCACCCTCTACTAGACCAATATCTGGTAGAGATGAACACATAACACGGGCCACAATCTAATGATCAAGGAGCCTATAAGTAGAGACACTGAACACTGGTCCATGTAAGATTGTAAGTAACTCTCAACATACTACATTTTTTTAAACATATGGGACTAACTTGGGCATTTGAGTTTCTCCATGTGGACCTCCCCGAGAACTCTCTTGCATGCACTCAGGAGGGTGCAACTCGCCAGGTTGATTCCGAGTTCTATCATCATCTGGAACAATTTCCCCCGCATCTAAAATGAATCTTGAAAAATGTTTTTAGTTTGTTGAGTTTCAATACTTTGCCTATCAATTTTGGAATTTTTTCTTGATATTTTATTCTTTGAGCCATTAAATGGAGAATATGATGATGACAAACATATTATTGAGTTGGGTGGCTGTAAAATGGATGTGTCTGATAGCTCTGGTAATGATGACGAATAACGTTGAAGCCATGAGTTCATTAATGACATTGAAGAGAGCTTCTTAATTGTAAATTCGTTGAGTGTATTATGGTTGATTGTAATTTTTGTAAATTATGATTGGGGATACCGGTAATTTGTCATCAAATTTGATGATTTATATATTCAGTGACAATTTGAAGGTTTCGTTTTGGTTTCAATTCAACATTATTGAAGGTTAATTAGTCAAATATAATGAAAAAATACTTCTAAATGTCAAATTTAAACCATACACAATTCCTCATATCGATGAACGTTCAACAAGGATATGATGAGATCTATATCCAACAACTGAGGTCACTTGATCAATGCAAAATTCCTCTACAGATCACTTGATCAATGTCAAAACCACAAGTATCAAAATTTTCAATATTTCAAAACTATAGAGTACAATGTAAAAAATTCTTCTAAAACAGCTAATATTCAACAATTGAGTCATTTTTCGCTTGATATTCTTCATCCTTCAAGCAAAACTCTACTTACATTGCTCTTGAAAACGAAGAAAGTGAAACAATCGATCTTTGCCTAATGTGTCAAACAACAATGTCTCTCTTGAACTTCAAACTCGCATCTTCCATAAGCTAAATTGGCAAACAATAATGATTAAGCAAGCAAAAAAGAAAATAACCCCACAATCACAATGAATCAAAACTAGAAAAAAAAAACTGGAATACAAACCAAAAAAATCCCTAAATATCACTATAAAAACTAAAATTATCAAACTTGCCTTTAACTCAACAATAAACCCCAACAAAAAAAGAGTCAACGTTATCTAGATTTGCATAAACATCAACTAACTGATATGTATACATGAATATGAACAGAAAAACATGTTAACAATTAGAAAAGGCATAAACATCAATAAAAGTAGTAACAGACACATTAACATCCACTAAAAATGCACAAACATCAACAAAATTGATATATGTACATGAAAAACAAAACTTCAACTTAAAAAATGTATAAACAGTAACAAAAGTGGCAATAGTCACATAAACATCAACTGATATGTACAAAACACTTAAAATAACACATAGAAAAAACAAACAACTATTAAATCTCCAAAAACTAAAATTAGACACAAGCAAATTACATTTAAAAATCAACTAAAAATACACTAATACTCATAATAGGTTTGTAATCAGCAACTGAATTTAGATCTCAGCAAACTAAATGTAAATATCAATTGAAACTTAAACCTCAACAAACTACATCTAAACATCAACAGAAAAAGCAAAACGTAAGCAAAAATTATACAAACATAAAACATTGATGAAAATGTGTAGATCATCATCAACTATCATAAACATCATTAACAACGATGAATCTCCATAAATACTGCAGAAAAAATGGAAAAAATAGATTAGAACAAAAATACTTTCAGATGCTCAACAAGGGATAACATTAATAGAAATTTGTAAAAAAACGTCAATCATAACAAAAATAACATGCAAAAAAATAAAACAACTATAAAATATCCAAAGTTGTACTGAACAATTACGATATGAAAACATAGTACTCAACAAAAAATGTAAATATCAACTCAAATAGAATAAACATCATCAAAATTGATATACAAGCGTAAAAATCTACAAATATGTATTGGAAAATCTTCAACTGCAATAAACATAATTCACAACTATGAAGTTCTAAAAAAACAACAAAAATAGTGGAGAAACAGTATATTAGATGAAAAATAACTTCATATACTATACGAGGTATTAGAAACTTTATTTCGCAACACGGGCATCACAAACATCTACAAATTTGATTGATTCCATGTACTAAGTTTTTGAAGAAAAAAAGATAGAAATTTAGGGTTACAAAATTCCATTTTAAAAAAACTACAATTATTTTATTGTGAGAGAGAATCGTGTGCAGACATGTATAATTTGGAGAAAATTGCACGAAAATGGATAGATGAGTAGAAAGAACAGTGAAACAACATTAAGAGGAGAGAGAAGATAGGGAGCAAAATTGGGGAGAAAATCGGCCATGAAGAAAAGAGATAAGAAAGAGTAGAGAGAAATGATTAGGGAATTCAACAAAGAGTGATGATAGGGAGAGTGAAAATTCATAGTGAAACTCATAGTGAATGATGTGGATGCTAGTAAATGACTAAA
>JAULKK010284244.1:0-13989 GCA_032355705.1 Rubia peregrina
GATAGGCTCGATCAAGATCAGGACACATGATGGTAGTTTCTGTACTTTGAACGAGGTTAGGCACGTTCCATCGATGATGAAGAATTTGATTTCTCTTAGTCTGCTGGATAGAAAGGGTTTTGTCTATTCAGGGAAAGATGGAGTTCTAAATGTCTATAAGGGTTCTAAGCTGGTTCTGAAGGGTCTTCTGTATAGTACTTTGTATCTTCTACAGGGTTCCACGGTTATGGATTCGACTAATGTTGAATTGTCAGATGCTCACCAGGAGGATATGACTAAGTTATGGCTTATGGGGCTTGGTCACATGGGTGAAAGAGGGATGCAGATTTTTTTTGAGGGATGATCTTCTGGGTGGTCATAAGGTCAAGGTTTTGGAGTTTTGTGAGTACCGTGTCTTTGGGAAACTACACCATAGCAAGTTTCCAAAGGCTATTCATAGAACGAAAGTCATGCTAAATTATATCCACTCTGATTGTTGGGGCCGTCTCTAGTTGATTCGTTGGGAGGCCACATGTACTTTATGTCTATGATTGATGACTACAGAATGACTTGGGTTATCATGATGAAACATAAAAGTGGAGTCTTCATGAAGTTCAAGCTGTGGAAAACTCTAGTGGAGAACCAAACAGGGAAGAAGGTCAAGACGCTATAAACTGATAATGGTATGGAATTATACTCGTCTGAGTTTGATCAGTTTTTTAGGGATGAAGGGATTACCCGACATCATATAGTCAGGAATACACCACAGCAGAATGGTGTAGCTGAGCGGATGAATCCGACACTGCTGGCGAGAGCGAGGTGCATGCTCTCGAATGCTGGGTTGGATAGAAGATTCTAGGTAGAGGCAGTGAGTACAACATGCTACTTGATCACCCGTGGACCTCATACGGGCATACAGTGTAAGACACCTATTGAGGTTTGGTCGGGTAGAGTTACTAATTACTCTAATCTGAAAGCTTTTGGTTGTACAGCTTATTATCATGTGAATGATGGTAAGTTAAAACCCCGAGCCATGAAGGGGTCTTTGTGGGCCATGGAGATGGAGTCAAGGGTTCTAGGATTTGGTCTCCATCCGAGAAGAGGGTTGTTTTGAGCAGGGATGTTGTCTTTGATGAAAATCTTTGCTTAGATCCATGGTGAAGTCCACGTCTACAATAGAAGTTGGTAGCAGTGATAAACAGGTCGAGCTTCAAGTCACTCGAGGTGAGAGCGGTTTCAAGGAACTTGAAGGGGATTAAGAGCTACAGACAGAAAGTGAGCTTCCAGAGTCTCCACCATCATATCCTCAACCATCAGAAGCTACAGTCCGTTGCTTAGCTAAAGATCGACCAATGAGAGTTGGAGTTGGTCCACCCAAGAGGTATGGATTTGAGGATTGGTGGGTTATGCACTACATGTTGCTGAGTAGGTGGATACTCATGAGCCATCCACCTACAGAGAAGCTGTTTCAGGTACTGATGCTTAAGAATAAAGTTATTATTTCTGAAATAATACACGTATGACAGATAAATATTTGCTAGAGTGTCTATTAGAAATACCAAATTTGTGATATACTTATTAAGAGACAAACATAAAATGAATTAGGAAATGAAGGTAAATATAAAAGTGTATCTTAAACATTTGTGAGGAAGCACTTTAGCCTAATTAAATTGTAAAGTTGGATAAATGGAATAACATATGTAAGTGTATTAATAAAGGAATGGAAATAGGAGAATAAATGCATCATTAAATACTCATACATGGTAATCAATAGAGGTGACACTTGACAAAGTGACGTGGATAAGTGTTAAAGTGACACTTGGCAAAGCTGGCATGGCTAAGTGTGAGGGTTACATTCAGCCAAGAGTAATTGTTTTAGCATATAGTATAAATTATAGACATGTTTGCAAATAAAAATGCAAATAGAACTCATAATTTTGTAATTTTTTAGGGTTTACCAAAATATTACGTTACATTTATATTTTATATATAAAGAGATTTTTTTTAAAATTTTCCCTGGACCTTATTTGTGCTAAGGTAGTGCAGAGTAAATTAGTGTAAAAAATATCACAATAGAAAAACAATCATTCAAGAAAGCTACATCACAAAATCTCTCTAATGTTTACAGCATATGCTGTGTTGTGCTGATTGCACTTGGTTCAACCTTATTTAGATGATGTCCACTGTAAAGCCATTGGTACCATTCAAGTGACTCGACTTACCCCAAAATGGTAGCTGCCAAGCTATCAAATATGATTCAGTGCTAATATCATAACATATGATTCATTCAAGAAAATATTTGTTAATAACAAGGCTACAAATTGATCTAATCGACTATAATACCTAATAATAGAGGCCAAGATGGTTGTATTAACCTTTTCAGTTAAACATTTTAAAAAATACCCCCCGTTCCAACCCAACCATTTTATAGAATTAAAAAAAACTCACAGTCTAACACTAAATCCCCCATGTAAAAAAGAAACAAGTCTGAACACACCATTACCATAACATTATTTTTTCTTGGTTTTTTATAGTTCTTCTTTTTTCTCAATGTAGTCATTCAATTATACTTCAAAACAAATTCAAGAACAAATCCCAACACACTTTCAGCCCAAATAAACACATCAGGCTGCAGGGCCTATTTAGAATAATGATTTCAAATACATATATGCACTATTTATTTGCATATATAATTGTCATTTCAGTAGAGCTAGCTTACCAGAATGAACCCTAGAAAATGTGCAAACTTTATTTGTTGCTAAAGGAGTACTGAACTTTCAGTTTGGAAAATGTTGTATCCAATCATGGTTTCTTCATTATGGCTCCTAATGTTTGGGATTCTGTAACTAAATCCTTGTCCTTGCCTTTCACACTTTCTGATTCCATAGCTCAGTAAATGTCACCATCTCTAAAACTTCTAGCTGTAATTTTTTACGCGTACTACTTCACGATGTAAACAAACTATATGGTGTGGATAAAGAAGCATTTTGGTAAGCCTTGTAGTTCATTGTCACGTACTATAAATGTTGCTTTCTTTAATCATATGTCTATTTATGCACTTAATAGGATCAAGTGTCGGTGATGATGTGACTATCAACTAAGGATGAACTGGACGTCCATCAATTTCAACAACTTCATTCCAGGTGAAAACTCTTGGATTTGGTCGTATTTTTTGAGCTTCAACGTGTTTGATGATGCAGTCAAGTGTATACTTCTTTACTTTTGTTAGTAAGTGATGCTGTAGTTTTTCTTCACAATTTGTACTAGTATTTTTATTTCTCTCCTTATCAATCCACTCTGAATCTAGTTGAGTATCATGCATGGAATCAAAGGCTTATCTTCTCAAATTGAACATTCTTCTTTGTAATTAATTTTTAAGGCTTGAGGATTCATTGTAGTTTGATATTATATATTTATTTAGTTTACAAATATATGTGTAGCTGCAGAGTTCTCTGAGGATGGCTAAAAGCGTTTGCGAGTATCAACTGACATTGTATGGCAGTGGATCACAGAAGAAGAGGAAGTTCGGTGTTTACGCCACACCCCAAACTGTGGGAAACTATCCAAGTGCACAAGAACTGGCATGTAAGTATTGGGTTATTCTCATATGTATATAAGAATTACACATGGTATATAATTTAAAATAATATATTAATTATTTTCAAAAAAGCATCAAAAGAAAGAAAATTGACTCAGTTCTTGTCATACATATGTTTTTTATGTAAAAATGTATTAACTGTTGTATACAAATACTTTATGTCATAAAATTTAGGTGATAAAAATAAGAAATGTCAGTTGATAATGAATGAGTAATTCTTCATCTCAATTTATAAAATTGTATCTCTCTTAAAGGAAATACAAAAGAAAAGACTTAAGGACATGTTTTCAGAGAAAAATAAATTATAATTCTACATATTCATATTATTCGAATAAATAATTCTTACACAGAAGACTAAAGATATGGATAAATTAGTATTTGGCTGAATAGTTTCAATTGTTAGATTATTAGATACGGTACTAAACTTAATTTATAAGTTAAATTTTGTTACCGGGTTAAATTTTATTAAGAATAATCTTATTATTTCTGACATAATGCAAATATGAAAGATAAATATTTGCGAGAGGCTATATTAGCCAGACCAAATTAGAGATACACTAATTAAAAGATGGACGTAAAATGTATAAAGAAATGAAGGTAAATATAAAAGTGGATGTTAAACATTAGTGGGGAAGCACCTTTTCCGAATGAAAATGTAAAGTTGGAAGCATGGAATAACATATGTAAGTGTAATAATCAAGGAAGATAAATTGGAGAATAAATGCAACATTAAATAGTCATACATGGTAATTTCTACTGGTGACACTTGACAAAGTGACACGAATAAGTGTGGAAGTGACACTTGGCAAAGCTGACATGGCTAAGTGTGAGGGTTACATTTGGACAAGAGTAATTCCTTCAGTATATAGTATATATTATAGATGTGTTTGAAAATAAAATGCAAGTAGAACTTATTTTTTGTAATTGTTTTAGGGTTTACAAAAATATTATGTTACATTTATATTTTATATATAAAGGGTCCATTTTTAAAATTTTGTTGGAGGTTTCATTTTCATCAAAACCGGCCCTGTGCTAAGACAGTGCAGAGTAAAATAGTGTAAAAAATATTTACAGTAGCAAAAGAATCATCCAAGAAAGATACATCACAAAATCTCTCTAAACTTTACTGCATGTGTTGTGCTTATTGCACTTGGTTCAACCTTACTTGTATGAGGTCTATTTAGAAGCCATTGGTACCATTCAAGTGACTCAACTTACCCCAAAACGACAGCTGCCAAGCTATCGAATATGATTCACTCCTAATTCCATTACATATGATTCAGTCAAGAAAATATTTGTTACTAATAAGGCTACGAATTGAACTAATCGACTATAAGACCTAATAATAGAGGCCAAGATGGTTTCATTAACCTTTTCAGCTAAACATTTTTGTAAAAGCCTCTCCATTCCAACCCGACCCTTTTATACAAAAAAATAAACACCCAGTCTAACACTAAATCCCTCATAAAAAAAGTCACAACACACCATTACCATAAAATTATTTTTTGTTATTAAGTTCTTCTTTCTTTTCAATGTAGTGATTCAATCATGCTCTAAAGAAATACAAGAACGAGTCGCAGCAGACTTTCAGCCCACATTAACACAGCGGGCTCAAGGACCTAGTTAGAATAATGATTTCAAATACATGTATGAAATATTTATTTGCATATGTGATTGTCATTTATGAAGAGCTAGCTTACGAAAATGAACCTCCAGAAAACGTGCAAAATTTATTTGTTGCTAAAGGAGTACTTAACATTCAGTTTGAAAAATGCAGTATGCAATCATGGTTTCTTCATGATGGCTCCCAATACTTGGAATTCTAAAACTAAATCCTTGTCCATGCCTTTCAGACTTTCTAATTCCATATCTCAGTCAATGTCAGCATCTCTAAACCTTTGTGTTGTAATATTTTTCTCTTAGTAGTTCACGACGTTGACAAACTATATGGTGCACATAAAGAAGTCATTTTGGTAAGTCTTGCAGTTTATTTGTCATGAACTATCTATGTTTCTTTCTTTACTCATATGCCTGTTTGTGACTTAATAGGATCAAGTGTTAAGGATGATGTGACAATCAACTTAAGGATGAAGAGGACGTCCAACAATGTCAACCACTTCATTCCAAGGTAAAAATTGTTGGATTTGGGCTCATTTTTCGAGCTCCAACCTTGTTTGAAAAAGCAGTCAAGCGTTTACTTCTTTGCTTTTGCAAGTAAGTGATGTTGTTGTTTTTCTTCTCAATTTGCACAAGCATTTTCTTTATCTCCTTATCAATTCACTCTGAATCTGGTTGAGTATCAAGAATGGATCAAAGGCTCATCTTTTTAAATTAAACATTCTTCTTTAGAATTAATTTTAAGGCTTCAGGATTCATTGTAGTTTGATATTATATATTTATTTAGTTTTCAAATGTGTGAGTAGTGGCAGAGTTCTCTGAGGATGGCTAAAAACCTTTGCAAGTTTTAACTGGCGTAGTCTAGCGGTAGATCAAAGAAGAAGAGGAAGTGCGATGTTTAAATCACACCCCAAACTGCGGGAAACTTTTCAAGTGCACAACAATTGCCAGATGTGGATTCGGATGTACGGATTCTGAATGAAAATTTAAAATATAGAAAAATGTGCATTTATGCCCCTCGGTTCCTTGTTTTGTCTACATATTCCCACCATTTTTTGAAAGTTCATTTGTACCCCTGGTGACATCTGAAAAATTGGTCAACTTTTATCATTATCGAACTGAATGGAAATGATTGTTTTGCCCCTAAAAACCCTAAAATTAGAAACCAATTTTAAATTTCGCACCATGAGTAATCCAACGCAGACGTGGGATATCCGCTAGAATTAGGGTTGGAAACAGGAATTAAATATCGCCCGACCAAGTCGCGGATGAAGAGCTTCGAATCCTAGTCCAGATCACACTGTTTTTAGCTCAAATTTTGACAAGGCTTTTTTATATCGATGTTGATGAAGGGTGGGCCCCACTTCAGTGGAGGGTAAAATGGTTCTTAGCTTTTAAAAATGAAGTGGAGGTTATTTTGGTAATTTCAATATTGGCCAACACAAGAAAATAATAGGTCAACGTCGGACTCAGGCAGGAGGGGTATGAGTTTTTTTTAAGTCACAACTAATCCAGGGGAATATGTGCACTTTTGAAAAACTGTGGAGTATATATTCACCAACCAAGAAACTGGGGGTATGAATACATTTTTCCCTTTTATAGTTTAAATAAGTATTGGGTTATTCTCATATGTATATAAGAATTACACATAGTGCATAGTTTAAATTAATATATTAATTCATATTATAATGCATTGAATGAAAGAAAAATGACTCGCTTCTTGTCATACATATGTTTTTTTACGTAGAAACATATTAACTTTTGTATAAAAAACTTTACGTCGTAAAAATTATTTGATGAAAATGAGAAACGCCAGTTGATAATTAATGAATAATTATTTAACTAAATGTATAAAATTGTATCTGTTTTAAAAGGAAATAAAAAAACACGTAAGGAAATGTTTTCATAGATTTTTTAAAATAATTCTATAAACAATTTAAATTATGCTACTTATTCATATTATTCAAATAAATAATTCTTATACATAAGAGTAAAGATTGCATAATAATATGGATAAATTAGTATTTTGCTGAATAGTTTGAAATATTTGATTATTAGATATGGTACTAAACATGACTTATAGATTAAATTTTCTTAAGAATAATCTTATTATTATTGACATAATACACGTATGACAAATAATCTTATTATTTCTTACATAAGAAATGAAGGTAAATATAAAAGTGGATATTAAACATTTGTAAGGAAGCATATTAGCCGAATGAAATTGTAAAGTTGAATGAATGGAATAACATATGTATGTGTATTAATCAAGGTAGGTAAATAGGAGAATAAATATTGCATTAAATAGTGATACATGGTAATCTCTAGAGGTGACAGTTGACAATGTGATGTGGACAAATATGGAAGTGACACTTGGCAAAGCTGACATGACTAAGTGTGAGGGTTACATTTGGCCAAAAGTAATTCTTTTAGCATATAGTATAAATTATAGACGAGTTTGAAAATAAAAATGCATGTTGAACTCATTTTTTGCAATTGTTTTAGGCTTTATCAAAATATTATGTTACATTTATATTTTATATATAAAGGGCCCATTTTTAAAATTTTCGTCCGAGACCTCATTTTCTTCAATACCGGTCTTCTGCTAAGGCATTGCAGAGTAAATTAGTATAAAAAATATCACAGTAGCAAAACAAACATCCAAGAAAGTTACATCACCAAATCTCTCTGAAGTTTACTGCATGTGTTGTGCTGATTGCACTTGGTTCAACTTTATTTAGATGATGTCTATTGGGAAGCCATTAGTACCATTCAAGTGACTCAACTTACACCAAAATGGCACCTTCCAAGCTATCGAATATGATTCAGTCTGAATACCATAACATATGATTCAGTCAAGAAAATATTTGTTACTAAGAAGGCTACGAATTAAACTAATCGACTATAATACCTGATAATAAAGGCCAAGATGGTTGTATCAACCTTTTCAGCTAAACATTTTTATAAACTCCTCTCCACTCCAACCCAACCCATTTATATAATTTTAAAAAGCTCACAATCTAACACCAAATCCCCCATAGAAAAAATTGTCACAACACACCATCACCATAACAATATTTTTTGTTGGTTGTTTAATGTTCTTCTTTCTTCTCAATGTAGTGATTCAATTTTTCTTCAAAAGAAATCTAATAACAAGTCCCAACACACTTTCAGCCCACATAAACACATCAGGCTGCAACACCTAGTTAGAATAATCATTTCAAATACATATATGCACTATTTATTTGCTTATGTGATTGTCATTGCTGAAGAGCTAGCTTACAAGAATGAACCCCAAAAAATGTGCAAACTTTATTTGTTGCTAAACGAGTACTCAACTTTTGGTTCGAAAAATGCAGTATGCAATTTTAGGTTCTTCATGATGGCTCCCAATGCTTGGGATTATGTAACTAAATCCTTGTCCTTGCCTTTGAAACTTTCTGATTCAATAGCTCAGTCAATGTCACTATCTTTAAACCATCTAACTGCAATTTTTTACGCATACTAGTTCACAATGTAAACCAACTATATGGTGCAGGCAAAGAAGCCATTTTGGTAAGTCTTGCAGTTCATTTGTCAAGTACTATGTATGTTGCTTTATTTACTCATATGTCTGGTTGTGCACTCAATAGGATCAAGTGTCGAGGATGATGCGACTATCACCTAAGAATGAAGAGGACATCAAACAATTTCAACAGCTTCATTCCAAAGCCAAAGCTGTTGGATTTGGTCACATTTTTCGAGCTCTAACCTTGTTAGAAGATGTAGTCAAGTTTATATTTCTTTGCTTTTGCAAGTAAGTGATGCTTTATTTTTCTTCTCAATTTGCACCAGCCTTTTCTTTCTCCCCCTATCTATCCACTCCAAATCTGGTTGAGTATCATGCATGGAATCACAGGCTCATCCTCTCAAATTGAACATTCTGCTATGTAATAAATTTTTAAGGGTTGAGGATTCATTGTATTTTGATGTTATATATTGATTTAGTTTAGAAATGTGTGGCAGAGTTCTCCTAGGATAGCTAAAAGCCTTTGCAAGCTTCAACTAGCATTTTCTGGCAGTGGATAAAAGAAGAAGAGGATGCACGATGTTTACTACACACCCCAAACTGTAGGAAGCATCCAAGTGCACAAGAATTGCCAGATGTGGATCTGAATGTACGAATTTTGAACAAAAATTTAGAATATAGTACAATTTATATTTTAAATAGTATTGAGTTATTCCCATATGTATATAAGAATTAAACATGGTGCATAATTCAAATGAATATATAGATTAATATTATAATACAATGACTAAAAAGAAATTGACTCGGTTCTTGTCGAACATATATTTTTTAGGTAGAAAATTATTGACTGTTGTAGAAAAATACTTTTCGTCGTAAAAATTATGTGATAAAAATAATAAATTTTGGTTGATAATGAATGAAAAATTATTTAACTAATTTTATAAAAAAGGTATCTCTTTTAAATGGAAATCCAAAAAAACACGGAATGACATGTTTTCAGAGAAAAATAAATTATATTTCTATAAACTATTTAAATTACACAAAGTCTTGATTTAGGCAGCCTAAACTTTATGCAAGGTCTTTTATGCAATTATTGGTAGTTTAAATTAGGGTGGGGTTCTTTTTAAAATAGGCTGACAAAGTAGAGGGTTTGTTGTGCAATTTCATGGATTTTGTTGTTGGTATATATATGAAAATTTGATTTTGAATTTCATTTATTTCACTCATATTCAATTTCACGAAAACACACAGTAACACGCAGTAAATGACGAACACCTCTGGAAACCACCGGAAACTGATGGAAATCTTGGGTAATCATTTATATTCACCAGACATTGCTGTATTTTCTGCATTTCATGGATATTCATTGGGTTCCTTCAATTTCTTTGTTCTTTCTTTGTTTGATTTATCTGTTCAACTGTGTGTTTTTTGCCCTAATTGTTGTTTTCTTCATTTTTTTCTTGAAGATTATGGCCCACAAGAACTGTAATGAGGTTTCTCCATCGAATTCGCTGCTAGAACATGTTTCAGGTTCAATTTCGTTTGTATTTGCTGTTTGTGTATAAATTTGTCGTTCTTGAATTGTAGTTTTAATGATCTGATGAGGTCTATTTTTTTTATTCGGGGTTCATGTCTGTAATTATATGATTTTGAAGTTCATGTTTTACATGTCGAGGTGTGTATTTTCATGATTTTATTGATGAGGTTTTCCTTCGGTGTTTGACATTCATGTGTTGATACTGATTATCATGATTTAGTATTAGATATGTTGAGGTTTATACCAAATTGATTAAGTTTTGTAATCTGTAATTTATTGTAATTGATGAGGATTGATTTATGTGATTTTATCGTTCAGGTTCATGTCTAACATGTTGAGGTTTTAAATTTTGTTACCTTTTGGTGAGGTTTTATCTGTATCATTTGATTTTTTTAGTTGCTGAGGTTCATGCTATATTTATTGATATTTTTCATGTGATGATTGATTTATGTGAATTTATTTTTGAGGTTATTGTATAGAATGTTTAGGTGTGCTTTTTGGTAACTTTTGATGAGGTTTACCCTTCACTGTTTTACATTTCATGTGTAGGTGCTGAGGTTCATGCTAATTTTATTTGATGTTTTGTCATCTGATGTTGATTCATGTGAATTCGGTTTTGAGGTTTATGTTTGATATGTTGAGGTGTGATTTTAAGTACATTTTTAATGAGGTTTTCCCTTCACAGTTTGACATTTTATGTGTAGTTGTTGAGGTTCATGCTACATATATTGATGTTTGTCAGTTGTGGTTCATTATATTAATTTTAGGTTTAATTGATGTTTTTCGTTTTGAGGTTCATGTCTAACATGTTAAGGTTTTAAATTTTGTTACCTTTTGATGAGTTTTTATCTATACTATTTAATATATTTTTAGTTGCTGAGGTTCATGCTATATTTATTGATATTTGTCATGTGACGATTGATTTATGTGAATTTAGTTTTGAGGTTCATGTCTAGGATTTTTAGGTATTCTTTTTGGTAACTTTTGATGAGGTTTACCATTCACTGTTGACATTTCATGTGTAGGTGCTGAGGTTCATGCTAATTTTATTTGATGTTTTGTCATCTGATGTTGATTTATATGAATGCAGTTTTGAGGTTTATGTTTGATATGTTGAGTTGTGATTTTCAGTACATTTTTAATGAGGTTTACCCTTCACAGTTTGACATTTTATGTGTAGTTGTTGAGGTTCATGGTACATATATTGGTGTTTGTCAGTTGTGGTTCATTATATAATTTTAGGTTTGATTGATGTGACTTTAGTTTTGAGTCTCACGTCTAATATGTTGATGTGTGTTTCTTTGAGACATTTTGATGAATTTCACTTTTCATATTTTACATTTTTTTGAACGTGCTAAGATTTATGCCAACCTTATTGAGTTTACCATGTGGATTTTGTTTAACAGCACCTTCTGAGCCATCTACTGTTCGACCTCGGCTTTCTAAATGAACACATACACAGATTTCCATAATGCAAAGTCGTATAGGTAAATTAAATTTACCTCAGATTAGTGCATCAAATCCTGTACATGTTGAGGAGTATGTTCCGGTTGTACGTCGGTAGCCAAATATAAAGGTAGATGGTCGTAAGAGAAGAACTTCTAAAGAGATTGTGCGTTCTATGTCAAGAATTATGAATTCTCTAAATATGGAGAAAATTTCTAAACATGAAGGTTCTGATTTGAAAGAATTGTTGGATGATGCATCAAGTTTGGATGCTGGTTGTAAGTGTTTAATTTTGTTTTTTTGTTGATGTTATTTTTTCCACTTTGTTTATGCTATCTTTTATTTTTTGTACAGGCTCAAATATTGGTGTTGAGGTTGATAAGAATCGTGATAATGTTTCTGAGAATGAAAATGAAGTTTTTCTTACTGCTCGTGACAATGATGGTGATGAGGATGGTTAGCATTCATATTTCATGTTACAGTTTCTCTTCTTTTATTTTACCTTTTTATAGTTTGTTGATTTTTGTGCCTTTTAGTTTTCATCATTGTTTGTTGATGCTTTTTTTTAATATTGTTTTATTGTGTTTTTGTTTTTTTTCAGGTTCAACTGTGGCTGGTTTTGAAAATGTTGATGCTCCAGTTATTCATATGCCAGTACCTGATTCTGGTGACATTCCACCTACTTATGCTGAGGTACTACCTGTTTCTGTTGAGGTTCCTTCGGTTCCTGCTTATGTGCCACCAGCTCCAGTTGAGGTTCCAGTAGTTGAGTTTCCACCATGTCCTGTTGTGGTTCAACCGACTGTAGGTCCTGCTTCTGAAGTTCTACCATCATCTGTTGAGGTATCAACTGATCTTGCTGAGGTACCACCTGTTCATGTTTCTGCTGATGTGCCATCAGCTCTAGTTGAGGTTCCAGTAGTTGTGCTTCCACCGACTGTAGTTTCTGTTTTTGTTGTACCACTAGCTTCTGTTGAGGTCCCACCTGCTGAAGTTCCTTCAAGTACTGATGGTAAGGGTACTATTTTTATTGTTATTTGCATCATTATTTCTTTCATTCAGTGCTTCGTTGGTGTTGTTATTTTTTTTATTTAAGTGGAACATGTTTTTGTGGCTCCTCGTAAAGTTTTCCAAAAGCATGGAGCAGTTAAAAAAGTTACCCCTCTGTCCACCATGAGGAAGAAGATGGTAGCCCATAGTGTTGTAGATGAGTATGATCTTGTTTCCAGTAAGTTTTTTACCTATCATGCGGCATTTTATGTTGCATTTTTTTTATGATGTTGCTTTTCTTGTTGTTTATCTTTTTCTTGTTGGTTTTCTTATAAAGGTTCTGAATGTGATGTTGAGTTGAATGTTAATTTAGGAATGCAGTCTGGTATTGTAAATGTACATTCCAGTGACTATGAGGTTAACAAGGATTTCCATGAGGATCCTAAGAAGTCTGACGAAGTGAATCCAAGGCTAGCAGAAGACTTTCTTAATTTTTTTATCGCGAAATAGGTAAATAGTAATACGCCTCCCAAATGGGACATCCAAAGTGTTCAACTTACAACCCCTTATAAGTGAGAAAAGGGGCAAATCAATAATAATACTAGTACCACCTGCTTGGGACACAATTCTATAAATTCTGGAAAAATATACGACTAAATTAAACTATGAACCAAATAAATTTCCGGTACTACCCCTCTTAATGAGGCCTTCAGGAAGAAATGGTGATGATCAGGTTCTACCTAATTTTATTAGGCCTTTAATTGATAAGCAACCTCTGCCTAATTGTGTAGGAATTTCCATTTCAATCCATAATTTGATCCTACGGAAGAAGGAGAAACAATCCATAATCCTTTGGTGATAAATCTGATCCGAAAAAGGAGAAAAAATTCTCCATCTCCAGGCCGGTTCTACCTCTGAATGAAAGAGGCCTTCCATTTGAACTCATCATGGGAAGCAGCTTCTACCTTTATTCAGATTAAGGCCTTCCACAAAATATTTAGGTTGTACCTTGGATGAGGTTTCCGGTGCTACCTTGAGTAGAGATTCAAGGCCTTGTCAAAGAGTACCTAGACTGGTTCTACCTTACAGTGCTTATAAGGCCTTCTTTTGCGCTTCTCTTCTTGACGAATTCCATAAGACCGAGTCGCGAACCATACTTGAGTAGACCTCGAAGAGTAATAAGGCATAAAACGCCTAAGGCTCTTCAAGATTAGGTAAGTATGATTTGAGGATAATGGAATTCGAGTATACTTATACCGTGTATACCAGACGTAGCGATTCTACAATCGCCCACACCACTTTAAGTAAGTG